>PVJH01012400.1:0-65310 GCA_004026705.1 Nesogale talazaci
GAGGGGAGCTGGAGATATGGGGAAACCAGGATGGATGGGCCCCTTCGGGCCAATGGTTAGAGTGGAGATACTGGAAGGGTGAAGGGAAGGTGGGGTAGAGAGACGGAACCAACAGCAAGGATATATACACAAGCTCTTATTTGAAGGATGGGCATCAAAGGAGTGGGTTGGGGGAGAGGTCGGGCAGTGTACGATATGACAAAACAATAACAATGTATAAACTATTGAGGGTTGGAGGGGATGAGAGACCAGGGGAAGAGGGGAAGGAATGGATAAGCTGATACTAGGGGCTAAAGGGAAAAAGGTGGACAACTGGAGAACAATAATAGAAGTGGACATGTGAGGGTGCTTGACGAGTATGCTTATTTATATATTGTGAAAAACGATGTATGAGCCCCTAATAAAATGATTGAAAAAAAAATTGGGTTGATGCACTCTGTTCGTTTTTAAATTGGGATACTCATCATTTTCTTGTTGATGTGCTGTAGTTTTCCATATGCTTTAGAGCTTAGTCATGTGTCCAAAAGGCCACTGTCGTTTTTTTGGCCTGGTCTGTGGGTTTTCTTTTTACTCTATTGGTGAAATCTTTTGATGTTCATAAATTTCTTGTTTTTAAGAGATATTCTGTCTTCTGCCATATGTATGTTTTTCATTAGGTTCCATAATATATTTATGCCCTTACATTTGTCCCACCTTTTTTATTGATGGTTGTTATAGTTCAGGGAGTTATATACAGGTCTTTAATCCATCTTAAGCTTGGCTTTGTATATGAAGTGAGATATGAATTCTGATTCATTCTTCTACAAATTGAAATCCAGTTATGTCAGCACCATTTACCATTTACAGGGAAGAGACTAGCTCATTCCTACTTCTTGTGCTTCAGTCCTTTGTTAAAAATTAATGTCTGAAGGGGGATATACTGAAGATAAATCACCCATGTCCATTGAAAGGATTCACCAAGGGAGTAATGAGAGTCCACCGACTGGGAAAATATCTTTAGCAATGACACATCAGACAAAGACCTTATTAATAAAATCTAAAATACTTTGCAAGCATACAATAAGAGGAAACCTAACTTTCCACTGAGGAGATGGGTGAAAGACCTGAACAGAAGTTTCACAGGGAGAAGAAATCGAATGGTCAATAAACATATGTGAAAATGTTTCCGATCATTAGTCATAAGAGAAAGGCAAATTGCAACAATGATGAGATAAAACCCAACACCCTCAAAGATAATCCAATCCAAAAAATAATCCAAAAGATAATCCAATTCAAAAAATCAGAAAGCAACAAGTGTTGAGGAGACAGGAATTCTCATCCACTACTGGTGGACCTGTAGATATGTACAACCTCTATGGAAATCAATTTGGCAATTTCTAAAACAGATGGAAATTGAGCTACCACAGGACCCAGCAATCCCCCTACCCAGAAGAGGCAAGAAACAAACCACTACCAGACATCTGTGCTCCAATATTCATCGCAGCATAGTTTACAATGGCAAAATATTGGAAACAACCCAAATTTCCACCAAAAGATGAATGGATTAAAAAACTGTGGTACATAATAACATGGAATACTACGCATCACTGAAAAGCAGTGTTGAATGCACGAAGCATATTGCCACATGGGAAGAACTGGAGGAAATCATGCTAAATGAAGTCATTTAAGTGCAAGAGGAGAAGTACAACATGGTTCTGCTGAGGTAAACTGGAAAAAAAAAAGCAAACTAGGTCTAGGGAAAAGGCTACTGTGTATAAAAATTAATGAGGTGAGGTCCAGGTAATATGAGAGAGGCCAGAACAAGTACAGGGTTATCTATGGTAGCCAACTGAAAAAGAGGGGAGGCGGGAAATAGAAATGTGTAGTGGGAGAACAGAGCACTAACCCACGCAAGGGGAGGGTATGGCTTATTTCTTCACAGGAAAAGAGGGACCAGACTTAAACCCAGTGTTCCAGGATATGAATGCACAGTGATGGCGTGGAGCAGGGCGCCAGTTGAGGGGTCTGAGAGCCTGGCCCCAATCCCAACCATGTGGATTGACATCCCTCATCCCCCAGAAGAATTTACTTTAGAGGACAGCACTGAAGCTCAGGGAAGAGAGATGTCTGATCAGAGCACACGAAAGCAAAGGAAGGGGGAGGAAGAGAGAGTGGAGTACAGCCTGGTCCATCAAGCCTTGAGGATGATCTCCCCACTCAGAACAGCATCAGTTTGAAATTTTCACGTGCCTTCATGTGCCTTCAATGTCCCACCAATCTTCAAAAGAACCTGGAAGCTTTATCTGATCACCCTTATATCGGTTTCTTCATTCCCAATGCTTGCAAAGGAATGTGCACCGCCATCAAGCACAGGGACCTTGGTGAGGTATTTGCCATCTCTTTCTCTCTCCATGGCCCAGGTGCACTCTTCCACTCACCAGCATCTGTTGGAAATTCACCCTCCCTGGTCTGTCAGTTTGTTGCACTGTGGCAGCTTGTGTTGTCTACGGTGGACAGATTCTGGCAGAGCTTATAGACCAATACAAACTAAGCAAGAAGAAAGAATTGGTGATGGACTTCTAAAAATAAGCCAGTGAAAATTCTATGACCCACAGAATATTCTTCACCATAGTGCTGGAAGAAGAGCCTCTTAGAGCGGAAGGCAGTCAAAATACAAAATTGACCAGTAGTGTGGATTCAAGGAACCCAAGGTTGCGAATATGGTATGGGCTGTGGCAAATATTTTGTTTTCTTGTGTATGAAGGTAACATGAACTGGTGCCAACATAAAGGCAACTAACACCATCATCAGTAATATCACCTTTACCCTGTTCAGACAAACGTTACCTTTTGCTTGGGTTATTCCAAGACCTCCCTAATTGGTCTCCCTGCTGCCAGTCTATTTCCAGTCTAATCGATTTTCCACTTTGTGGCCAGATTACTCTCTCATTATTGGCTCCTCTCTCTGAACTTAATTTCCTTTGGCAGACGTTCAAGGCTTCTGCACGCTGGCCTCCACCTACCTTTCTAGCCTCACTCCAACATTATTCCCAAGGAGGGACACCACGCTCTGCCAAAACAACACACCTATTGTTCTATTAGCCTGACTTCCTCTTCACACCCCAGCACTCAATCTTTACTCCATTCTTCCCTTGTACTGACTAGATCTCTTTCTCAGGAACTCATCAATTTAGAAGCTGTCGTGTATAGATGTATGTACTGATTGCTATTATATAGTAAGCTTAGTGTTGGGTTGATTCATTCACTCATTCATTCAGCTAATTGTGCAAGAGGCACCAGAGATATGGCTTTGATCAAAACAGCACTCATCTCTGTCTCCTTGGAATTTATAGCCTTATGTCTTTGTCCTTTATTCTTACTGTTGGTTTTGGTTTATTTTTGAACTGTTAGAGAGCAAGGGTCCTCAAACTATGGCTTGCAGGCCACATGTGGCCTGCCGAGGACATTTATCTGGCCCGCTGAGTGTTTTGCCACCGCTGCTGTCCTGCTTAGCAGTCAACTCATTCTGGGCCCACAGTGAATTTGTTTATATATATATATATATATATATATATATATATATATATTTAAAATTATAGTCTGGCCCTCCAAGGGTCTGAAGGACAGTGAAATGGCCCCCTGTTTAAAAAGTTTGAGGACCCCTGTTAGAATGTTTAGTCCTAGACCAATACCTGTAAGATGGTAAGTTGTTCATGTTAAATGAATGGATGAATGAAATAGCAAGCATGGTCGATAGAAAGGTTGCTAAAGTTGCATAATTAATTTGTTTTAAAATTTCTGGCATCCAATCTTCCTGATGATAGAAGAAATACAAACTGAGCTGCAAAGACAAAAGATTTATTCAAAAGAAATACAAATGCCAGTCTATCTCATCAGAGTCTTTGGATTAAGGCTATAATATAGCTGACATTTTCAGCCAGTCTTACAAATGACAACAATCTTTACAGAACATCAGTCTCAAAAGACATATTTTTAGAAGAATGAATAAAAACAATGAATATGAGAATGCCTGCTCCAACTAGCTCTATACACTTAATTCAAGGCTTTTTAGCATAATACGACATTTGTCCTCTTTGGATTTGAGACAGGGGTTTCATTTTACTTCCCACTGGGCTTTCCATTGTGAATTTTCTATTACAGTGTGCCCCACTTATAAAGTGTATCTTCGTGCGGTTTTTCTTCTCTTGGCTTGCAGGATAGGCACTGGATCCTAAACAAAAGATGTGCTGGGGAAGGAAAACAGCAACGTAGGGGACAGAGTAGCTCCTGAGAATGTCTTCACTGTCTACACACTCTGTAAAATGTCAGATGTTAGCCAGTTCTTGCTATTTCTCAATATGGGGCCCAAGTTCACTGTCAAAATGAGAGACCTGGGTAACTGCTTGTTTACCTCCCAGAACTTCACTTGAGTTTATATTCTTCTCCTTAAGCACATTAGCTCTGTTATCAGTGACCACGAAGAATAAAACAACTGCATCTTGCTATAACATTTCGTTCTGCTTTCCCTCCATGCTCTTTCTTAAATTTTTAAGTCCGTAAGGACTTCATAAAACTCCTCCTAAACACATTTAAAGTTTTAGAGTCACTAACTGGGTTTCATTGTTATAGGGAGCCATTTCTAAGCTAGGCCGATGACATTGGAGACGTATATGAGTGTCTAGTACCATCTCCGAGGTGTCCTTGGGTGGTGGAAATGCACTCAGCAGCTAATGGAGAACTTGGTAAATCAAGAAAGGCCTGGCGATCTGCTAAAAAACAATGATAATATCAGATACTAAAACCCCCACAGAGCATAATCATACTCTGACACATAGGAGGCCACTGTGAGCTGCAGTTGACATGAAGCAACCGTGTCTATAAATCTCTGACCCACCTTGATCTCTGTGGGGTAGAGCCATGAGGTCACTTGGAAAGGGAAAAGAGATTTCAACTCTCCTCAGTGGTGAATCAAAGAGAGCTTGCTCTATCTGTCCAGCTGTTTTGCTCACAAGTAATCTATGCTTTGAAGATGCTGGGGCACTTAAAAATCAGGTTCCAGCTGCTGTTGAATCAATTTCCCACTCATTGTAATGATGTCCCATGGACATCAGAATAGAACTGTGCTTTCCATGGCTGATTTGGGGGGAGTAGGTCACCAGAACTTTCTTCCAAGATTTCCCTACATAGACTAGGACCAGAAAGCTTTGCATTAGCAGCTGAGGGCACTCATTTCTGTTAAAATTAAGGAGGTATTATTCAGGTTATTAAAAAAAAATCAACTGCCGTCAAGTTGATTCTGACTCAGTGACTATGTCTAGGGAGCAGGCAGCATCACTTTCTCAGTAGAGTGGCAGCTGAGTTTGAACCTCTAACCTTGTAGTTAACAGACGAAGGCCTAACCCGCAGCACCACCGGGTCTCCTTATGAATCAGGTTAGTAGCGAGTGAGCACAAGAGTAGGTACTTCCTAGCTAATGGCAGATTACTCCGGGGCCACCTCTCAGGCCAGTCCTTTGACTTGGATTGCCATGAGAGGGTGCGCGGGAGAGACAGTCCTTCTCCAGGTCACTTCTTGAAGATGTGGCACTTACCCCTAAGAGTGACCAGACTTGGTGACATGCAGGAGATCTACGTTTTTTTGAAGTGATAGAATGAATACTTCTAGTGTCATTTCCCCAAGATTAATTTATCCTGGCATTGAGTCTATTGTTTCTAATAAAGAACCAAGGACCATAATTCTTTTTCTGTATGAAGCACCATTTAGCATGCAAATTGTGTTGACATGCATGACAAATTTGGTCTCCTTATGGATTTAGATCTATTTTACTGTTAGAAAATGGGGAAGCTGATGTTAGAAAGAAGCTGTAAAGAATGCACAAACTGGCTACTGGGTGAGTGGAAACACACAGCAAAAAACTTCCACACAAAGTCAACATGGCAGCTGCTTTGGAGGTTTCATGAACACATAGGACTCAAATGCCAAAAAATAAAAAAAAATTCTATTTAAGCAATTTTTCCCTCTCTCTAGGAACCAAGGCTGTCAGCAGCATAAACACTTGCAATCCTGCACTTCCTAGGATGCATGTGCTATCGAAAAGGGAGGTGTTAATTGCTGTGCTAATTACAACATGATTGCTTTGCACTTGTTTTGCACTTGTAGGTGATTAAATTTTTAACGAAGCATATTACTTGGCACTGTTAGCACAGTTAACACATTTCTCTCTCTCCCTTTTTTTATGCCATGGGAGAAGTCCCCACACGGCAGACCCTTCCCTGGCTGTGATGTTCTGTTGTATTTGGAACAAGCCTCCGTTTAAGCTGTTGGTAACAGGACTCCAGCTTCCTGCTTGGGAAAGAGCAGCAGCCTATTCTAATCATACCCAGCGTGATGGCACTGGCCAGATGTGAACGCAGAACCCACAAAGGTATTAGCTAAAAATTAGGCAGTGCTGTGATGCCAGTCTCCAGCCTTCATTTAAAAACCACAGCAACTCCAGCCAGCCAGGCAGCGGTGTCAGAGGGTTTCACAGGAAGATAGAGAGATGACAGCAAGTTCTGTGTGATTTATTTCTGCTCTGCACTGCGTGTTCCCAGCTGAACTGGAGCCCGGGAAACTTGCATCTGTTATACCGGCAGTCTGGAGTCTCCTGGTTCCCACTGTGCAGCAGACTGTGTGCCTCAGTGGAGGACAGGCTCTGTACATGTGTGCCTGTGAATACACACACACACACACACACACTTTTCCCTGGACCTCCTTATCCAGAAGTTCCAGGGACAACAATTGGACTTCAAAAGGGGAGCTGCAACACTATGGGGCTTCCCACCTGATGATCAGGAGTTGGGGACATGACATTCAGCTAAATGGTCTTTAATGCTTCACATAAGCAAACAGACAAACAAGATTCTAAAACTTGAAGTGCTAAGCATCCAGCTTGTTATGACTTGGCTGTCATGGTCAGGCAATTTGTGCAGTAAGGATTCTGGGATGATGCTCCTCTGAGATTGGTGTGGACAAATAATATGAAGGGAGCAATTTCAAGGAAAAGTGTCTTCTCATCACAAGAATTTCCTTCTGGCAGCTATTCCTATATGGGTCTTGGTCCACCCATGATATGGACAGGTCAAAACAGTGGTATCAATTCTTAAGAGGAACATGCAATCCTCAAAGCACAAGTGTTCAGATGTAGGTTCGGAGAGTGTTTCTAGAGTATTTTATCAACTGTGTAAGTGCAGAGGATAAAACATTGTCTCAACACTACATAATTTATACATGTACATATATACTCTACCAACCATCTGCCAGTTTGCCATATTGTGGTGACTTGTCTTTGTGATTCTGGAAACTATCACACTGGGATTTCAAGTGTCAGTATCACACATGGGACAGGTTTCTGCAAAGCTTCTAGACTAAGATAGGGAGAAAGGGCCAATGGTTTACTTCTGAAACTTAGCCCCCAAATCACAACATTGCCTTGGGCATGCCATTAGGAAAGAGTGGTTGTAGAGCAGGATGAAATATTTGGCCAAGTAAAGAGCCCATAAGGGAAAGGGAATAATCGATTGGCCCAAGAACTTGAACAAAGGAACCAAATATCCTAGGGTACCAAGGAAGATATAAGACTATGGGATCCTTGTTTTGTTGTCCAGGAGGCCACCACCAGTTGGAGCTAACGCCAGGGCATCTATCTACCAACCTACCTATTAATTATGTAATACCACTCATCTGTCAGCACAGGCTTGTGCATGATTATGATGCTGAGCAAGACTTGCTGGAGCTTCTAGAATAAAATCTACTAGAATAAGACCACAATCTACTTCTGAAAATCAGCCAACAAAAATTCTACAGGTCACAGCTGTTGGATCTGCTATCAGTCATAGGAACGGCAAAGGATCAGGCAAGGTCCCATTTATATATGAAGGTGACAACAACTAAATAACCTCTCTTTATACATTTCTTTCTTTCACTCACTCTCCATCTAGATTTCAACTGATCAAGATATGTACATATTAAGTATGAAAGATATATACAAGGTTCTACTGAAAAAAATTCTGAATACTTATATTGCAACATGACCAAGGGTTTCAAATAAGCTTCTGTATTGGTTTTCTTAGTGTGTTAGTCTGGATTGACTAGAGAAACAAATTCAGAGACACTTAAATATGTATATAAGAAAGAGTTTTTTATATAAGAGCAATGGAATATTACCCAGTCCAGACCAGATCAAGTGCATAGGTCCAATATTAGCTCATATATTTGATATCAATCTATAAAGTCCCCTTCAGACTCACACCACACATGCAACGATGCCAAATGCAGGAAGACCACAGACCAGTGGGTGGAAATTCTTATGGATCCAGGGGCAGTGGAAGCACCTCAGCTCTAGCAAGAGTCTCCAAGTGCCCCCTTCACTTCCAGGACTCTAGCATAGCTCCATGTGTTTTAGAAGGAATGTCTCACAGGGAGTGATGATGGTTAGCCATGATACCCAGTCGCTCTCGATTTGCCTATTTCATGGAAGACCTTTGGGGACTGATTCATTTCACGAGGAAGAATGTTTCCAAGGCTAATCTATGTTGTGGAATGTGTAAGGACTTCATTTCTCATTATGAATGAGAAGTGGTTCTTTGTATGGATGTATCTGACCTTATCCATTCATCTGTTGATGGACATTTTATTTTCGCTTATCTTTTGGCTATTGTGAACAGTTTGGCAATAAATTTGGTGTACACATTTCAGTTCATGTTCCTTTCAATTATTTGGGGCATATATCTAAAATTGGGATTGTTGGGCCCTTTGGTAATTTTATGCTTTACTTTCTAAGGAATCCAAACATTGTTATTCACAGTGCACAACTTTACATCCCCACCACCCATGGATGATTTGACGGCATTATATTATTATTATTATTATTTAAAAAACACTCTAAGTACTATACATTATTTTTAAGATAAACATTCTAAGTTTTTTTCTGATGTTAAGATAGAAACTGCATGAAGTCTGCTACATTTGTTTTCAGAACAGGTGTGTGAACACACACATACATGCACACACACACTAACTCACTCACACCCCCAATTTCCCAGAAAACTATTCCAAATGTGAGTAGGCTAAAGCATTAATTCTTTATGTGAATACAAATGAGTCAACTGTATTGTGACTCAAAATTGCTGCCTAAAATACTTCATAGTTATATTGAATTCATGTAATAAGGAGGTAGTGTCCTTGGTGTAAAACTAAACTTTCATCCAATGAGTAAAATCTGTGCATAAGCTTTTTGTGAGTTCCAAATATTACTGAGATACTATTAAAAGTAATATTCCTATTGCTCCTTATGGTTTCCCATAAATTATTTTCCTAAACATCCTTTCATACATTTGTTCTTTGTACATTTTTCATGTTCTTTGTGCACGTGGTTGTCCTTCTTATGGTAGTCTAACATTGAACATCTAATTCTCCTCCAAGACATCAAAGATTTTCTTCTATAAAATCCCAGAAAGCATAACCTGCTCTTGCTACTGTACTTGCCCATTGTTTTGTAGATAAATTTTAAAGCAGTTGAGCTCTGCTAGTTATTCAGCTCATGACCTTAAGCAAGATTAGTGCTGTGGTAACTAGTGAAGATGCAATAAACTCTATGTAGGAAATCCAGTACATAGTATACTGTTCCTGGCTGCCATTGCCTCGTAATGACTCCTTGCTCAGCTGAACAAAATGTTACCTAATCCAGAGTGACCTTCACGATTGGTTGTGCCTTGGGATGCTGTGATCCATAGGAGTTTTGTCGGCTGCTTTTCAGAAGTAGATCACCATGTCTTTCTTGTCTTAGTTTGGAAGCTCTGTGAAGACTGTTCAGTGTCCTGACGCATCTAATAGAAGGCTAGTGGCTGTGTATGAGCTCATTGTTCGGAAAGGAACCAGGGTTCCCTGCATGAAAGCTATAATTCGACCATTAGACCATCAATATTCTAGTGGAAATATAATGTCATTTTCTAACCAATCTTTTTTAGATCACAGGTATTTCGACACCGAATTATGTGTTTTACGTATAAACGTGTCTAAATTTTGTTTACCAGAGTATGACAATCTGACAAAAACAGTTCATTAAAAATATAAATTAAAAAATCTGAATATATAGAATGATGACCCCTAAGTCCCAGAGCCACCCCCATCTTTTAGTTTGTAGTGGCTGGCACGTTACTGTCAGCATTGAAAGCTATGCCACTGGCATTTCAAATACCGGCGGGGTTTCTAAACTTAAAAAAAAAATAGCTGTGAGGATGGAGTCGACTCCAGAAGGGTTCCATTCTGTTGTAGACAGAACTGCTAGAACTAGGAACCATCTCGATGGCAACAAACAGCAACAGATCCCAGAAAATCTGATCCATTCTTAGGACATTGTGTGTGAGTGTTTAATTAAAGAAGGCAGGTACAGATATTGCTCTCTCTCTTTGAAGCAAAGAAGTGTCAAGAATTTCAAAATCACAAGGAAACTGTTGGTCCAAAGGACAAACCAAACATGGGATGCCCTGTCTCTAGCACCCTGAGTCCAGCAGAACTAGATGATATCCACCTATCACTGTGGACTATTTTGAAATGGATCATGATAGAGTCCTGGATAATGTGGGAATAACAAACGTGGAACAGAACTCAAAATAGAACAAAATTCAAAATTATACAAAAGACCAGAGCCTTTTTATAGAGTATTGTAGAATCTCTGAGGTTATGGCTCTGAAAGCCCTTCAAGTCTGGAAGTGAATTCACTCCCCTGGAATCAATTTGCAGCTAAATCATGGCCGAGTCTCTAAAGTGAACATAGCACCAAAGAGATACATTGGTCTCCATTGGCCACACGATAGTTAAAGGGCAACAGTTGTCCAAGGATAAAGTTCAGAAAGCAGGAAGATAAAGGAAGAAAGGCAGATTAGAAATGATAAACACAAGGAGGAAGTCGGAATTGTGATCAATGCCAAAGAAACACAATGCATATGAATTGTGGAATGTAAAATAAATTTTTTACACAAACATTCAACCAAATCACAATAAAAAAAGGATAGAACAATAATATAAAGACAAACACATGGCTACTGATCAGCATACTACTTAAAAACAGCTGAGTAATAAAGCAAATAGATATGAAATTAAGAAAGTCATTGAAACAAATGAGAATGATACACATCATACCCAAACTTTTGGGACACAGCAAAATCAGTATGAGAGGGCAATTTTTAAAATTTTAATAATTTTATTGGGGGCTATTATAACATTCCATACATCAGCTGTATCAAGCACATTTGCACACATGTTGCCACATTCATTTCCAAACATTTTCCACTTGAGCCCTTGGTATAAGCTCCTCTTTCCCCTTCCCCCCTTTTTTCTAATGAATCATTTTATTGTGTACAGCAATCCATGCACACATGAAAAAAAAGAGAGACAGAAGTCAACACCAAACAAAGTATCCCCAACAACTAGAAGAAGGCCAAAATTTAAACCCTCCAGCAACAGAAGAAAAGTAACGATCGTGATTAGAGTAAAATAAATGACCTGGAAAATGGAAAGACAATGGGATAAGCATTGACAAAAACAAGACATGATAATGTTTTTTTTTTTTTAATTAGCTAACCTCTGGCACACTTAAAGCAAACAAAAGCAATGATTCAAATATCTAGAATCAGAGCAGAAAAGGTGACATCACAACAGATTCAAATGAAACAAAAATAATGATAGCACAGTACTATGAAAACGTGTACTTCAACAAATTGGATAGTCTAGAAGAAATGGAGAAATACCTAGAAGTATAGCATCTACCCAAGTTACATAGACTGATGCAGAAACCTGAACAGACCTTTTTAAAGTCTTTACAAAGAAATAGAGAAGATCATCAAGACATTTCCAACCAACTAAAGCTCAAGACCAGATGGCTTCACAGGGAAATTCCATAAAGTATTCCATGAAGAGATGTCATCATTTCTACGTGGACTATTCTGGAATATGGAAAGGAAAAGCAAGCTCCCAAACTCATATACCAAGTGAGCATAACCTTGATACCGCAAACCAAGCAAAGATCTCTAGAAAACAGAAAACTACAGAATTATGTCCAGTAGAATCCAACAATATATTTTAAAAAATCATCATGACCAAGTGGGATTCATACCAGGAATGCAAATATGGTTAAACATTTAAAAAAACTATCAATTAATCCACCATATATACAAAACAAGAACCTCTTGGTTCTATCAATGGGTGTAGAAAAAAGCATTTGACATGGCAACAGGTGTGCAAATGTGGTATGCATACAATTGACATATGTATTGATCATGATGAGAGTTGTATGAGCCCTCAATAAAATGATTTATAAAAATTAAAAAAAAGCTTTTGATAATATCCAACACCCATTTTAAACAGAAATATTCAATAAAATAGAAATAGATGGGAAATTTTCAATATAATAAGGCTAAATACAAAAATTCAATGGTCAATATTGCAATCAACTAGGAAAACTGAAATTGTTGTCCCTGAAAACCAGAATTGGACAAGGCTTCCCTTTTGTATCACTCTTCTTCAACACTATGCTGGAAGCCTTAGCTAGACCATTAGCTACCTGGCTAGATAAATGGAATACACGTAGATGAAGATGTGAAGCTTTCACTATTTGGAGATGATTTTATATATAGAGATATAGATGACTGATTTTATGTGTGATTTTATACAGGGAGAACTCCAAGGACTCCATAAGAAGACTGATTGGAATAAATGAGGGATTTGGTAAAGTAGCAGGGTACAAGATGAACAAACAGGAATTAATAAGATTGCTATATAATAGTGATGAGATCTATGGAAAAGACATCAAGAAAAAAGCACTACACAAAAGATTACATGCCTAGCAATAAACCTAACCAAAGAACCTGAAGACTTGCACAAAGAAAACTACAGACTACAAGAAATGAAAAGAGACCTACATAAATGGAAGACTATCCTGTGTTCATAGATGGCAAGACAATATTATGACAATGTCAATACTACCTAAAGCAATCTAATGCGATTCCAATCTAGATATCAACTTCATTCTTTCAATAAATGGAAAAAGCTAATTATCAACTTCTTATGGAGAGGTGTGACGCCCTGGATAAGACAATATCTTCTCAAGAGAACAAACTAGGAGACCTTGCACTATTGAACTTCAAAATTTACTACATAGCCACAGTAATCAAAGCTGTCTGGCAATGTACAGTCATAGATGCATAAAGAGATGGAACAGGGTAGAAAACCCAGAAGTAAAAGCATCCACTTACAAACAACTGATTTTAACAAAGAATCAAGAAACATTAAATGGGTATGGGACAAATGTGCTGGAAAAATTGGATTTCCAGCTGTAGAAGAATGGTACAGGATCTGTCCCTTTCCCTATGCACAAAAAATGAACTTAAGATGGAGTAGATACCTAATTGTTAACCTCAGCACTATAATGATCATCAATGAGAAAGTTGGGGCAAACTTAAGGGTCGTATTGCAGGGCACATCCAGACTACCAAATATAATAAAGGAAGCACACTCAGTGGAAGACACAATAGATGACGAGGATCAATTGAAAATGAAATATGTACATCAAAAGATTTCATCTAAAATGATCTATCATTTTAATCTGTTATAGTCATCTCTATAACACTGTGTTTGATAACCAGGTTATTCCTATTCCTCAATTATGTCCAGAGGGACTTCACTGGAGGTTGATTCCCTGTGTTGGCTAGAGATCTGAATAGTCTTGTTAACATAAGGAATGCATTGGAAAATGGATAGTTGCAGATGCAATTAGGTTAACATTTAACACTTTATCACTTGATTTCCCTTTTGATTCATTTCAATTTTTTCTGCTTTCTCTTTTTCTTTACAGTTTAGTTGGTATGTGTTTATTGCAGCATTGTTATGCATTTTTTCTAATTGAGGTTTTTGTTTTACTTTGTTATTGTTCTTAGTTTTTTTGTTGTTTTCTTTATAAAAATATTTTTCTGTATCTGAAATCCAGGATAGGTAAATCAATAGAGAGTAACTAAAGATTAATGGTTCCTCGAGGGGATGGCAAGGAGGTTGAGGGAGGATGGGGATGAGGAACTAATAATGAGTACAAGGAGGAAGAAAATCTTCTAAAATTGATCATGTGGGTGATTGTACAACTCTTATTAACATTATTGAACTATTGAATTATATGACTTGTGAATTATATGCCACTAATTGTTAAAAAAATTGGGCCTGAATGATCAGGTTATATATTAAAATTAAAGATGGTGGTACAAAATGGAGGATGATAGTTTTAGTTTGCATAAAAAATGATTCTAAGTAGCCCCCATGCCCCCCAAAAGTAAAATGAGATCCTGCAGATTGGGAAAAAGTTTTTAATTAATGAACAAGGGACTGATTAACAAAGTTTATAGAATCCTGCAATATCTCAATAAGAAAAAAATCTTATTGAATATTGGGCAAAGGACATGATGTGTTATTTGCATAATCTGGTGTCAATTTGTGGATTAAGAGTGTAGGAGTGGATCTAGCCTGTCAATCGAGATACAGCCAATGAGACCTCCCTGTGGGCATGGCCTTCTCCTGAGGATTCTGGAATTCCTGTATTCCTTCTTGGAGGCGGGAAACACGCTTTCTCAATTGACTCCCTGGGAGACATCCCTGTGGAGAAGATGCACGGAGAGTGACTGAGGGAACCAGGACCTTTGAATCAGAGAAGTCACGTGGAGACCCCTGCTAGTGCTGAGATACTTACAAAGCCAATGGATCCACAAGACTTCTAAGCCACTGAAACCAGAAGGCTTCTCACCCATTGGTCTGTGAGCTTCCTGCATTCAGTACCATTGCATGTGTTTAGTGAGTCTGAAGAGGGTTTTATAGATAGGTATTAGATATATGAGCTAATATCAGACTTATAATTTGATCTAGATTGGGAAGTTTTCCCAATATTCAACCTCTCTTGTAGATAAAGCTCTCCCTATTGACATATGAGTGTCTATAAATTTGCTTCTTTAGTCTACCTGGACTAGCACACATGAATATACAATTCACAATGTCTCTTTCATTAGTACTGTCCCTCTGAGCTACACCACAAATTTGGGGCCCTTGGTAAGTATTAAAAAATACAATATGGGAAAGTGTGTGGCAGGAATATCCTCTTGAGCCTTCTTTCCTTATGACTTGGAGGATTGTTATCTTGGTTAATGGTCACCATATGTGACTGTTGCCATCAAATCAGTTTCAATTCATAGTGAGCCTATGTACAACATGGCAGAGCACTGCCATCTCTGTGAGACAATCTCACAGTTGTTCTGTTTGAGCCCATTGTTGAGTGACCATTTGAGTGACTACCATGCTAATTCAGCTATTCTACCAATCTAGGTCTTTGAGGGACTTGATTCTTTTTATTTTGCATTTTGGACACTTTACATTATCAAGCATGATGTCTTTTTCCAAGGTCTGACCTCCACTGATAGCACATCTGTGAGATAAAATCTTGCCATCTGCTTCTAAGGAACGCTCTTTTTGTACCTCTCCAGGACACATTTTTTTTGTTCTCTTATCAATATGCAGTACCTGAAATATTATATGCCAGTACAATAACTTAAATGTGTAGATTCTTCTTTGGTCTTCCTTAGTTCTTTTTCAGCTTTCAAATGCATATGAGGTAATTGAAAATATCATGGCTTGTGACAGGTGCACTTTAGTCCTCAAAGCAGCATTCTTTCTTTTTGACACTGCTTTCAGGAGCATTTAATTTGCATCCAAATAAAATGAAATCTGTCAATCTATCATTCACCTATCAAGATGTTGTCTGTTTGTCTAGTTGTGTGTACCTTTTTAAAAATATTGAGTTGCACTCTATACTGAAGGCTAGTCTTTGATTTTCATCAATAGTGCTTCAAGGGGGGGGGGGAAGAAGTGCTTTGCTTTCAGCAGGAAAAGTTGTGTCATCTGTATACTGAAGATTATTGTGAGACTTTGTCTAATCCTAATGCCATGTTCTATTCCATATAGCTTAAGCTTTGTTTAATTTGCATAGTCTAGGGACTTAGTAAGTAGGGTGAAAAGATATGACCCTGACATACACCTTTCTGATTTTGAACCATGCAGTATCTCCTTATTCTGTTAGAAAAGCTAATCCTTGATCTACATATAGTTTATACATGGCATGATTAAGTTCTGGAATGTCTGTTGTTTGAAATATTATTCATGGTTTGTTATGATACATAAGGTGGAATGTCTTTGCAGAGTAAATAAGATGTAAGTAGACATCTTTCTGGTATTCTCTGTTTTCAGCCAATATCCATATGATGTCAGTGATGTTAGCCTTCATGTCAGATCCTCTTCTGAATCAAGCTTATATTTCTGGAAGCTCCAGGTCTATGTACTGCTGCAACTGCTGCTGTGTTATCTTCAGCTAAATTTTACTTTCATGTGATAGTAATGATATCCATCATTTCTGCATTGTGTTGAGTCACTTTTCTTTGAACTGGGCAAAAATATGGTTTTCTTCTAGATTGCTGGGCATGTGGCTGTCTTTTAAGTTTTTTTCATGTGTGCATGAATTCTTCCAGTAGTCCATCAGCTAGTTGAAACATTTTAGTTAGTATTCCATCAATTCCTGAAGTCTTGTGTTTTGCTGATGACTTCAGTGTAGTTTGGACTTCTTCCTTCAATACTATTTGTTATTGGTTATATACTGCTATTGATATGCTTGAATGTTGCCAGGTTTTTTTTGAGTGCACTAATTCCCATCTCCTTTTGATATTTTTCCATCATTCAACATTTTCCCCAGAGAATTCGTCAATATTTTAACTTGAGGATTGTGTTTTTTCCTCCAATTCTTTCAGCCTGTTATATACTTAACATGATTTTCCTATTTGGTTTCCTAACTTTGGGTCTTTGCACATTTCATTATAATATTTTATTTTGTCTATTTGAGCATTCCTTTGAAATTTTGAGTTCAGCCCTTTGACTTCACTATCTCTTCACTTCATTTTAACAGCTCTATGAACAGGAGTAAGTTTCAGAGTCTATTCTGACATATATTTTGTCTTTTTATTATTTTCTGTCTTTCTAATGACCTTGTGCCTTCTTCATGTATGATATTCTTGATATAATTACACAGTTCATCTGGTCTTTCGATATTTATGTTCAATGCATCAAATATTTTCTTGAGATATTCCCTAAGTTTGCCATTTATCACAAAGGAATAATTTAGAATTCGAGGTCTGAATTAAACCTTAATTGAAATTGTGACTCCCTTCCAATGGTGGCATTCATGGTTCAGTGAAATAATTTTCACTTTCTATGTGGAAAACCCAGATTAGATTATTGGCCAGTATACCATGTATTTCTCAGTGGAAGATTGTGTGTTGTAATGGCACTGAGCAGGGTTTAGAAGAGTTTCAGCCTAAGTCTAGGAAGAAAGACTTGGTAATCTAACTTTGAAAACCAGCCAGTGAAAACTGTAGCAGTCACAGTGATCCAATCAACCATTGGAGATAGCACAAGACCAGGCGTCATTTTTCTTTTTTTCTTTTGTGTATGAGGTTGGTATGCATTGAGTCTGACTAGATGGCATCAAATAACAAGTTTATTTAGTTATGTAAATACCTTATCTGCCCTATCAGTCAAATGAAATGAACTTGCAAGGATAGCTAGTATTGTTCTTTCTTAGCATTAGTGTGCATAAGCCAATTAGTGGAGAATGAGATAGTCCCCTTGAAAGGTCTAAAAATCAGTCACTTATCAACTAATGGGAGCACTTCACACACTGTGGCTAGGATGTGTGTTTCCATAAAAGTATAAGTTGCTACACATCATGGGCCTTCAGAAGCATGCAGCATGATTTGAAACTTAACATGTCTAATCCATAGTACCAAAAGCCTATGCTACTCTCTTCTGCCCATAGAGAAGCACAGCTGGTCACCAGGCTCTGTGTGCTTGTAAACAATGGTTCAATTACCCTGTAGACTTGTTTTCTCCAAGAAGAATGAACTCACTTCTTTTAACCTTTCCTAAGGATGGTTTTGATTTTCCATCCCTTTAATCATCTCTGTGGCTCTTTTCTGAACCTTTTCCAAGTTCTCTATGTCCTGCATTTTGCTCTGGAGCACAATTTTGAGCAAGAAAAAAAATTCACAGTGGAGTATAGTGATACTATTTCTAGATGCCCTACTGTACTTTCTGTATTCTGGTAGACCTTTGTTTAAAACGATGCTTCCTTGTGTAGACTCATGTTATTGTTATTAGTTGCTGTGAAGTCGTATCTGACGCATAGAATTACAGAGAGCAGAGTCGAACTGCTTCACAGGGTCTTCAAGGTTGTGGCTTTGAGAGCAGAGAGCCAGGTTTGGGTGCATTTGAACTGTCAACCTAAGAGCTTTCAGCCAAAGTGCTTGCTTGTGCCGTCCAGGAGTAATGGATATTTGTATAATGGAAGTCATTTCCAAGGTCTTCTTTGCATATGCTTTTCTTTGTTCTCTATCACCCTATTGTGAGGTAGGTACTGTCACCCCCTTAATTAGATAAGAGGTCTAAGACTCAGAAAGTTGCAAAGGTGTCCAAGGTCACAGAGCTGGTTCATGTTAGAGCTCGCCTGTGACCTGAGATTCTGGTCATTAATTCTGATGTTCATTCCTCCACATTCAAGATCATGCCTACAGACAGTTTCAGACTGCATGTCCATCTAAATAATTTTCTGCTCTATTGCATGAGAACTGTTTTTTTCCTACCCTGGTTGGGTTCATTTCCCACAGCAACTCCTTCCACACCTTCCCATTTGACTCACGATGATCCTGTTTACTTCTATCTTTCTGGAGCTTTTGTTTTTCCCCAACCATTGAGAATTCCAGTAGTTTAAAGTGTTTTCAGCTTTGTTCTCCTAGAGGCAGGGTGTAGAAGGGTCAGGTCCACCTGCCATAGAAGAAATTCATCCAGAGGGGCTTTGCCCAGTGGTGAACATGCAGATTCATATTGAGTGTGTCTCTTCAATAAATAAAGACTCTCAAAAAGATGCCTTTGGACTAACAGAATTTCTTTCATGGTTATTTCCACATGATGGTCTTAGTGATTCCACCTAAAAATCCACATTCTGATGAGAAACTTTTCTCTCTGGGTTACTTTGCTCACTGTTTCCAGTAAAAAGTCATTTTATTGTGGAGGAAATTGGGGTGGCTCCAACTTCCTTCAGGGAATTTCCCCAAAGTTTAGTCTAAGATCCCTGGAGCACTTTCTAAGTGAGGGTGGCTTCCATATCTGTGGCCAAAGGCTGTGGGACACCAAAGTCTCCGGGTAATTGCCATCAAGGTGGTAACTGAAGGAACATGAAGGGTATTGGCTGGGGATGGAACCTGAATCTCCCTCATGGAAGGTAAAAGTTTTGTGACTGATCTATTAACTCTAGCCTTTGCAACGATAAATACTAACTTCTACAGAGGTAATCAGAATTCCCAATTCTTTAAAGAATTCCATGTAGTTCATATGTGATGAAGGACAAAGGATATAAAAACCTACTCACCTGTGTGCTGAATATTTTTAAAATGAGCTCAGTCAGAACCAAAAGCCCATCTGTAGACAACTGGACACCCCCTCACAGAAGGAATGAGTTAGTGAGCACGCATTTCTCTAGTTTTTCAATGCTTCCTCCCCCGCCACCATCATGACCCCAGTTTTAACTTACACATCTGGCTAGACTAATTGTGTACACTGGTACAGATAAGAGCTTTCAACCCACGGACAGATATCCTCCTCAGGAACAGTAATGGGGGAAGTGAGACCATGAAGGTATTGGGAAGATCTGGGGAGAAGTGGAGAAAGAAGGAACCGACTGCAATGATTGACATATAATCTCTGACTCCAGGGGAACAACAGAAATGTGGGTGAAGGGAGACAGTGAATGGTATAAGACATAAACATAATGATAAGCTATAATTTACCAGGGGAGGAAGGAGGAGGGAGGGTAAAAAGAGGAGCCGTTACAAAGGACTCATCTAGAAAGAAGATGTTTTGAAAATGATCATGGCAACATAGGCACAAATGCACTTGATATAATTGAAGTGTAGAGTGCTATAAGAGCTGTAAGAGATCCCAATAAAATTATTTTGAGAGAGAGAGCATGCCTACTGGTTACTTGATTGAATTAGCAAGTCCACTAAATGTTTAATGTAATCCCACACCCACGTGCAACAACAGTTGAAGAAGTTCTTTCTTTTCTTTTAAATAAAAATGTAGAGTTGGGACATGTGATATTAAAGATTTGAAAAAGAGAGTGGAAACAATTTGCAGTGTTTCTCAACCATAACTACACATGAAAATTGTCTAGATGAGGGATGGAAGGTTTAAAATACCATACTGGTCTCCTTAGCCCCCACCATTCAGATTTAATTAGCTCTGAATAGATCTTATTTAAAGCTTTCCAGGAGACCTAACTACTATTCTTCAGTTGGCTTGTTGCACCATGTCGGCTTATGTGTTGCTGTGTTGCTGAAAACAATGTCACCCGTATTTCAAACACCAGCATGGTGACTCCTGGTACACAGGTTTCAATGGTACTTTCAGAAGGGAAAGAAAGGAATATATGGCAATTTACTTCCAAATCAACCAGTGACAACTCGATGGACCTCACAGAACATTTTCTGATATTATGTTGAAAGAGGAATAGCTTAGGTTAGAAGGTGCTAGAGTTATAGAGTGGCCACAGCAATGGGCTCAAACGTACCAATGGTCATGTAAATTGCTCAGGATGAGGGCGAGTTTTATTCTGTTGGCTATTAAGTTGCCATGCGTTGGAACCAATTAATGTCAACTAAAATCATCAGTAACAATGTTCTTCAGAGGACTTGAACTTGAGAGGGTGGAGAACTCAGGGGGAAAAAGGGTGAGGAGAATGGACTTCCCATGGGGAAGATGCTACGAATTGACGTGTGTGCCTTCCAAATATGTGTGAACTTGGCTAGGCCACAATTCTCATTATTCTGTAATTGTCCTCCATTTTGTGATCTGATGTAATTATCTCATGTGTTGTAACCCTAACTTCTATCATGTTTATGATGAAGGATTAGAGACAGTTAACTTACTGTGAGGAGGCACAATCTTGAGTCAATCTCTTCTGAGATGTAAAAAAGATTAAGCAAAAAAAAAAAAAAAAAAAGACCAAGCAAGCAAGCAGAGATCAGGGATAGTTAGTACCCCCAAGAAAGAACAGGCTGCAGTGGAGTGAGTCTTTTCAGACCCCAAGTCCCTGTACTGAGAATCTCCTGGATCCAGGGAGAGATTAAGGCCAGAGAGAGATCTCCTAGGAAGACCTGGCCCACAGATGTTCAAAGACATATACTGTCTTTCACAGAAGGCAAAAGCAGCGGCTTTCTTGGGAGTTTATGATTTCTTTTAAATAACTCAATCCATTACCTTTCTTATGTATGGAAGTAGTTAGCTTCCTGTTTGATTGTGATGAAGTAATTGAAGAATTTGTAAGAGCAAACAATAGAAGTGTTTTAAATTACAGCATGGTAGTTGGAAGATCTATCTGAAAATAAAATAGAGTATTTTGTTATAATATTTGCTGTGTGATCATTAAATTTTCTTTTATGACATATTTTCATTTGTTAACTTATTATTATGAAATATAAATCAAAATTGAAGAATTTTCAGTTTAAAGAAAAAATGATGAGGCAATTCTTCATTGTGGGAAATCAACCAAATTATACACTGACTGTTGTAATGACTGAATTCACAAACTTTTTTTTAATGTAAAACATACAAGCTAGTCTCTCTTTTTTTGGGGGCGTGGTATCACTGCCCTCTGGTGGTCGTGGGAGCTACCCAGCACTGCTCCTGAGAGCTGCCGCTGGATTTGAACTGCCAAGCCCACAGGCTGCAGTCCTGCACTCAACCACTTACACCACTGGGGCTCAGCCCTAAACTAGTCTCTTTTATAGAAAATGATAAAAATTCTAGAATCCATCACTTAGCAAAACATTTACAATCCAGTTAATTTCATTCTGTTAAATGGCATATGCCATTTTTGTGTTCTAGTGCACATATTATAGTCATGTTTAAAAGGAAATTACCCTATGAATAGCTAACACACATCCTTCAGCAAATAAAAATAATTTTTTTGCTAAGAAGCCATAGAAACCTATATGAAACAAAAACACCCCAAAGAGAAGCTAATGTTTGTCTACACACCTTATATTTGCATTCATATACTTCTGATGGAACGGTTTCCATCTCTTTAAGCCTTCCCCAAAGGAACAAATAGATGTGTCTTAAAGAAGTCCAATCCAAACTCAATGGGATCAGACAACAGAATTGTATGTGAATGGATATATTGGATGTATAAGATATGGCAAGGAAGAAAGTAAGATTGGGGTTCAAGGGGAGCAGATATCAAGGAGTTCAAGAAGAAAGAAAACATTTTGAAAGTGATGATTGTGGTAGCAATTGTACGGCACTGATGGGATTGAACTATGGAAGGTTATGATATATCTGTAAGAACTTCTAGTGAAATGATTTAAAAAAAGATGTAAGGATGGTGAGACTTTGTCTTACATACTTTGGACAGGATAGACAGCTCCTGGGGTAAAACATCAGGCTTGGAAAAGTAGAAGTGCAGCACTCACCCGCTGCCTTTGAGTTAATGCTGACTACTCATAGGAGAGAGTCGAATTCTCCCTCTGGGTTTTTGAGACTATAGCTCTTTTTGGGAGTAGAAAGTCTCATTTTTTCCTTGTGAAGTGACTGGTACTTTTGAACTGCTGACATTAGGGTAGCAGGCCAACATGTAATCCACCACAGCACCCAAATTCCTTATCCTGAAAAATGAGTCCCCTAAAATACAACTGAGAAAAGTAAAACTCAAAGTAAAACTGACATTGATTGAATGGACGGAGTAAAAATGTGAGAATATGGGTTTGTGATCTAGAACTGATAGTACTGAAGGAAGAAGTTCAAGTTGCATTGAAGGCATCGAAGAAAAATGATTGAATATATACTAGTTGTGATGTTTCAACAAGTGGATAAAACTCTGGAAGAGCTCACTGTTATGTGTCAAGAAATTAGGAATACAACCACCTGGCCAATCTACTGGAAGAGATAAATATTTGTTTCCATTACACAGTAAGGCGAATCCAAGAGAATGAGAAAATTATTGAACAGTATCGTCAACATAATGTGCACCTACAGTTTTTCTGAATATGCCTGAGAAAATATTTGTATTGTAATATATTGACAGGATCTTGCCAAAAACTCAAGCTGACTCAAAGAATATATGGAACAAGGGCTATCATTGTTGTCAGATAGATGCTAGCAGGAATCAGAGAACACCAGAAAGATGCTTATCTGTATTTATTTTCTATCCAAAGACATTCAGCTGTGTAGATCCTAACAAATTATGGACAGTATTATAAAGAATGGAAATTCTAGAAGACTCAATTTTGCTCACGTAGGATCTATATGTAGACCAAGAGGCAGTTGTTGAAAGAGGACAAGGGGACGTTTCATGGCTTAAAATTAGGAAATGAGTCCATCAGTCTTGTGTCCTTTCACTGTATTTACTCGATCTGTATGTGGAGTAAGTCTGAGAAACTAGACTATATGAAGAAGAACTGGAGAAAGGCTCATTGATAATCTGCAATACGCATTTTACATACTTTCTGAAAGTGTAGAGTATTTGAAATACCTGCTGATGAAAACTAAAGCATGGTTTACACAGCAGCATGCAGAGAACAAAAATCCTCACAAATGGACCAAGAAAGACCATCACGATAAACTGAGGAAAGGTAGATGTCGCTCCACATTTCATCTTGCTTGGATTCACAACCAAATTCCATTAAGTCAGCAGTCAAGAAATCAAATGATATATTACATTGGTCAAATATGCAGTCAAGGAATTTTAAAAGTGTAAAAAACTAAGGATGTTACTTTGAGGGCAAATTCAAGTTACTGATATTTTCAATTGCTTCGGAGGCTAGCGAATTGTGAATAATGAATAAGGAATGCCAAAGAAGAATTTTAAAATTTAAATTGATTAATTGATATAAATGGTGTGACTGAAGAAAATTAAACCACAGACTTCCAGAAGAACGAATACATATGTTTTGGGAGACGTACTGCCAGAATCCTTCTTAGAAGTTGGGAAGGTGAGACTTTGTCTCAGGTACTTTGGACATGTTCTTAGGAAGGATCAGGAAGAGGGAATCCTGCTGGGTAAAGTAGAGGGCCAGTGAGAAGAGAAAACCCCTTGGAGGGATGAGCAGTGGCAGTGGTGAACAATAAGCCAAAGCACTGCAATGTTTGTGGGGATGGAACTGGACTGGGAGTGGTTTCAACATACGTAGTATCACTGAGTCAGAACTGACTCAATAACAACACTTAACTCATACGTCCCATTTGAATGGGCAAGTAAGCAGATGAGGGGGCACCACAGGCGAACCATATTGAGGGCCTTCATATCCAGCATACATAGCACTGCCTCCATCACTAAATCAAATCCTCGACACCCTTATGATTAATTCAGCTTGGATTACATGCTCATGCCCATAATTAACTAATTGGCACAGAACCATAAAGATCCACCCTTGAACTGGTGTAGAGTAATATTCAGACTTCATGGCTCAAGTTGGGATTAGATGGAAGACAGTCTTCCCCCAAAATGACAATTTCCAAAGCAACATTTTGTTTATTCCTGCCCAGTTAGCTTCAACTCATGGGGATCTTAGGCATAACAAAATGAATCATTTTTTTGATCTTATGATGTCTCAATAATCCTTTTTATACTTGAGTCTGTATTTGTGGCTATTGTGCTAATAAATATCAAGGGTTTTCCTCAGTTTTACTGACCATCTGGCTTACTGATTAGTGATTAGTCTTTTCTGCTATTATGTCCTAAATAAATAATGTCATCCTGGCTTCTAGGGAGCTTTTCAGTGTGTTTCTTCTAAGCCTGATCTATTCCTTCTTCTGACCACGATATGTCCTATCTTTGCTAACACCATAATTCCACTTTTAGCTCAGATGCGCTATTTTCTATTTTCCTGCTTTAGTAGAAGCTGGTGAGGGATGTCCTCTTGAATGGTGTAAAAATTACTTCCTTGGATGTTTGAACTCAAAAAGAACTTGGTTTGTGCCCCAGATTTTCATGCCAAACACACAGTATGGGAGACAAGCCAATTCCAACAGAGTGGCCAAGTGAGCTGAGTGACTCTCATGTGCCTAATAAAAATAATTGTTCCAACCTACTAATGCCCTGCTAATTATTTCCCACAGTTTATTGTATTGATTTTTCACAAGGTAGGTACATTTGTTCATGAAATAATGAAAGTCGGAGGAGTTAGGTAAGCTGCCTAAGGCTGCACAGCTTATGAGATGCTCAGCCTAAGTGGGGATCAGAGGGACCCCTCTTGCTCTTTCAAGCAAGAGAAGTCTATGTTCTCACTTTGTGTGTTGGGGCTGTCTCCCAGGAAGGGGGAAGACAATCTTCAGAAAGATTGCTACTTGCCACCCAAATCTCACCGTTTCTCTGTCTCTCAAGCAAAATAACAACAAGAAATCTAAACCCCCAAACCTACCAGTTTCTGGTGGAACCAGCAAATGAGGATTCACCTTTTAATCTTTGAAAATTTAAGACATTTCTGAATAAACAATAGTGAAATATTAAAATGATATAGCAGTAGGGGTATTCCTAAGAGTCACAGGTCTTGGGGACCAGAGTCAGTCTCTCTTTAACCATAAAGGGTATCCCTCATGGGCTGTTTCTTCCTATTACTCCCAGAGAAAACAGACAGAAAAAACACAACCTTATTTATTTACCTGTTGGCTGTTATAGGAATTAGGAGATACTGACTGCAAAAATGGCTAAGAAACAATAACCACCAATATCTTTATAACATTGGGAGAATAAGTAATCTCTGTGCTTATTATACTGTAAGCAGTATTGATGTAAAACCCCAGGGCGGCTCATCCCCACGATAACCTCTTGCCGACAGGAGCAGCCCGCTTCATGAGAGCTTGAACCCGCATTGTTATCTGTGTCCTTCTTACTCCTGCAGCTCTACATTTCCTAGATTGTGGTGCAGAAAATGTGATGAGACAATTTAGTCTAATCGATTTGCAACTACTAATGGCTTTCAGTAGAGTGATTGGGGGTGGGAGGAAACCTAATTCTCATTGCTTTTTGAATGTGATGTGTTTCCTAATCACTTGGGAGTTAAAAAAAAACACCCTGCTTTATTTGTTTATCGAAGACTTTTCTTGTCAGAGACATCACTCCTCAAGGAAGGTAAGTTTTCAGTTGGGGAGTGAAGGAGTAATGAGTTCCCCGGGGATCCCGCTGTTTGCTCTAGGCTAGTAACAAAAGGTTGGTGGTTTGAGCCTATCCATAAATGCTGCTCCAGAAAAGCCTGATGCTCTGCTTCCATGGAGATGAACCCCAAGTGAAACCTCCAGAGAGCAGACGTGGTTTGTAATTAATGCGGTCACCATGCGTTGGCATCATCTCCATACCTGGAGTCTCCGTGTGTTGCAGACGAGAATCCGGGGTTAGCTATCAACCGGAAGTTTACCTAGAGGTGTCTTGGGGAAAGTCTGGTAATTTACATGAAGAAAAAAAATCAGTCTTTGAGAACACTATGCAGTATTGTTTTACTCTGACACAAGTCAGAATCAGGTTGACCATCATTGGTGAGGTTTTTGGTTTTAGGAGAGTACTGTGATGTCCTGCTGGCATTTAGTGTTGTCCAGAAAAGTAAGGAGCAATGCAGTCCCAGGTCCAGCAATGTCCAGGCGAGGTCTGCATCAGCCGTCTAGGCTGCAGTGTTGGTGCCTCCATTCAACTCTGACTCACAGCAACCCCCTGGAAAACAGAACCCAAATTGCCCGCCCCGTCACCATCCTTACACTTGTTGTTTGTACATGGACCCATTGGTAAGTCACTGTGTCAATCCGTTTCCTTGAGGGTCTTCCTCTTTTTCACTGCTCTTCCTCTCTACCAAGTCTGAGTTTTCTTTCCCAGGGTCTGGTCTCTCCTGATATCATGTCCCAAGTACAGTAGGAGATTAACTAGTTGACTTCTCATTACCCTTACACTGGCGGACAAAGGTACTGTTTACTCTGTGCAGTGGGTTTTCAAGAACCGAGGAAGCTACCATGCAACTGACCTGTATGCCACTCAAGGAAACTGGGTTGGACTAGAGAGTTGACTTCCAAGCTTGTAAGGAGTGAGTAAAATGAGCTCTTATATCAGAATCCTGAATCTTAGGAGCCTTTTTGGCAAGTAGTGCAATTGAGATATGAAGGCATGTGTCTTATCACACTTAAGTGAATTAACATAATTTGTTCCTTATTCAGTTTTTCTAAAGAAAGCGATTTACTCAAATATCGAGATAGTATGAGCAACCATTGCCTGAGACATGTAGAATGTGGAAAGATAATCTTAAGAACTTGGGGTTATTTGTAAATATTTTCAGAGACCCTAACGTCCCGTGGGTTATAAGATAACAGCACTGGCAAGTGTGGAGAAATGCGCCCATGTGAAGTTGTGGATGTCTGACTGCAGATTTCACAAGCAAACCTACCAAATTCACAGTTTGGTGCCTCCACTTTCTTTGTTTCTGTCTTTGTCAGCCTCATTCCCTTCTCTGCAAAAGGAAGATTCTAATACCATATGGGTTGCGTGAGTGTTAGGGAATATAAACTAATAAAGCACAGCCCAGGGAAAAATGGAAATGTTCTGTAAATGATAGCATAAATGATCATGACTATTTTTCTTGCTTTTCTAATATTCCACAGTGAATGTCTTATATATAATTAAAGCAGTTGCCATTGAGTCTATTCAACTCCTGGCAAGCCCATGAGCATCAGAACAGAGTGGCGATTGAAAATTTGACATTTACATCATAGCACGAGACTCTTCTTCCAAGATGCCTCCAGGTGGACTTAAGCCTAAATCTCTGTTAGTAGTCTTGCTCTTGGGTTATCCAGGCACTCTGACATCTATTTGATGAGAAATATAAATGTAAATAAACCCTAGCTTTATTAGATGTGCTTAGCATTGTAAATTTCTTGATCTGAATATGTGGGAGTTTATAAATAGTAACCATAATCCAAGCTCAATATCTTGGGTCTTTTATTCACTGTCTTAAAGGAAGAACAACTTCCCCCCAATAACAGCAGCAGCTACAACAGCAACAAAACAAAAACAAACAACAACACATGAAAAACACCAAGCCAAAGGAAACAAAAAAGATCCCACTGGGAAGATATCTCCAGACTAGGCCTAGCAGTATTCACCACACCCTTCAGATTAAGCTAGAGTCAGCTAGTAATGTAAGGAGTGACTCAGTGCTTCCATGACTCAAAGAGAAGAGGCCCCACTTGGCTGTCTGCTCTCTGAGACATGGCTTTCTGAGGCAGATGTGGACCTTGCTCATCCCTGGCCCCACCTGCGCTGCTACCTCCTGTCTTCATGGACGTGATAGGAAATGATGAGTCTGCCATTCATACATTGGAGTCCAGAGTAGTTCATTTATTCATTGGAGTCCAGTGAAGCTTGTCACCCGTGTGACAGGGTCATAAAGACTTTGGAGAAGAGCAAGTATGGAAGACCTTGCTAGAGTAACATCATAGGACTTAGAATAAAAAAAACTTGGTGTCATTCATGGTTTAATTGTGTGACTTTCAGCAAGTCACTAAACTCTGTACCACAGATCTTCGTGCTTAAAACTAGAGTTTTGCATCAGATGGGTTTTAAGTTCCCTTTTAACTCTCAAGATCCTGATCCTGATCTCAGCAGGAACTCCGTTTGTGTTTTACAGAGATTTTTCCATTTTTGCTCAAAGAGTGATGCAGTTTTGTAAGTGTAAGAATAATGAGCATTGACTATGGAGCAGGGAATGAGTGGAGAAGCGAATTGTCTTACTCTCACTATTGGCGAACATAAGAAGCCTGCTAGAAAAGACACACCGGGTATGCTTTAATACTTCAGGAACACTAAGTTTTGATTTCCTACTAAATTCTGCTTGTCTTTCAGTCGTTGAAAAAACACACAGTAAAACATAGACCAATCCAGTCATTTCTATGTGTATACAGATCCCTTTCTCAGAGTTACGCAACCCTTCTCATGCTTCTTGTTCTTCATTGACATAATCTCACTGCCCTCTAAGATTTCTGTCCTAACTTTCAGATTGCTCTTGTCAATATGACCCTGTATAAATAGATCTTAAAGGAGTACTCAGAAACACTGACATCACCCCCCCCCTTAGTATTAGTAATCTGTTCTGTCTCCCTCTCTTAAGCGTACCCTCTTTTCAAATTCATACCATCCACCATCTCTTCTTCTTCTCTGACACCATGAAATGTTTGTTAAAACTTGAATAGCTAGAAACCATAGACCAAAGTGTCTTTCATCCTATCTACCTGTGATCAGCCTCCCCACTACTCATTCAGTTTTTGCCAAAACCCTAGTTTTGAAAAGCAGTTCACTGTGCTTGGAAATTTATGCACTTCGTGATACTGATATTTTGCTTCACATCAGGTCTGTTTTCATCCAATGCCAGAATCATTTCATTTCCCAGGGATCTTATGAAAACATTGCCCTCACTGTGCAAGTGTGATGGTATAGTTGTATGTATGGAAAACTTACTTAAACCCAGAATTCTAGAGAAAGTATAGAGTATGACAGAAGAACAACAGCAGAAACAACATTCAAAGTAGCTTCAGGTGCTGCACAAAGCCCCGTGGAATCTTTGTCAGTGATGCCCTCAGAGTGTAGCAGTTCTGTGTAGCTGGTGTTTCTTTCTGAAAGCAGATGCTATTGTAAATATGCTGTGTACAGTCCCTCTACTTATTTATCAGTGCTTTCATGCAAAGCAAGTATTCACCAGTTAAAGCCAATGAGCTTTGAGCTTCTGATTAGATCACAGAAGTATAAATATCACAGGGCTTTTATGTGTTTGCATGATGTGAACCAGTAAAGTTCTCCCCCTGACCCTTTGTTTTTAATATAAGCCAGTTTAGAGAAGCGTATGATTTCTCTCCACTGTTCGTGCTCAACAAAGTCCTCTGGTTTGCATTATTTGAATAGGTTTCCAGATCAAATAAAAATTAAAAACAAAACCAACCCACCAACCTTTCAAGATCCTGGTGATGAGGAATGCTCGTTCCCAACTGGGTTGCACAGATGGGTCCAGTGCAGGAATTTTCTGATGGTGCAATGCAGCTCTCCAGTCTCCCTGTCCAGAAATCATCTAGCTTCACAGTCTTGCAGGCTCTCCTTTCATAATGCAAATGTTAGACTCCTAGGCTGGAATTTAAGCATTTAAAAAATATATAATGGTTTGCATACTGTGCAGTGATTTGTAAAATGTGAATGCCTACAAAAGCCGTGGTTACCCAGCATAACATTATCTTATTTTTAGTTACACAACCAGTAAAACAGCTGGAGGTCTAAAATCATGGCCTAGCATTAAATACATTACTACATTTTATCCATGCAGCAAGGGCCTGTCCTTTTAGCTAGACCATAAGGAAGTAGAGTGATTACTGGTAAATTAACACTTTCAATTTTAATAGAGAAGCAAGATCTACATAGAAACATTGGAATTAGAATCTATGGCAGTTGAGTATTATACTGCATGTAATGTGCATCGAAACCACACTAATCTACTACTGAATTTTTTAATCAAATGAATTCTTATTCATTAGTCAAAGGATAATATCTACCCGAGTTGACGAAAGAAGTAACCAGCAAAATATTTTACTTTATAGCTCCTTAAGATTGTTAATAGAATCATCCTGGCAATAATAGCAAAATAGAATTGCCACTTAGAGAACTAGGCTTGTTTTTTGTTTTCTCTGTAGCATTATGAGTTGATCTGCATCACTCAACTTATTTGTTTTTTAAAACCAATCTTTGCAGTTTGGTCAGTGATTTTTACATATTAGATCAAGGAAATATTATTTTCAATCTCATGAAGTGACTTGTTCAATCACAGAAGTGACAATTTCATATAATCCAGAGTTTTAGCAGCACACACACACAGCATGCATATATTTGAGACTGAGATAGCTATTTCTTCATGAGTGGTTTTAAAATCAATATTAGGTTACCAAAATTCTATACTAAATTTACTGAGATTTTGATTGGTTTTGCATTGAAGTCACAGGTTAATTTGTGAAGGACTAAATCCCTACATTATTAAATCATCCCAGGGCTGCTGTTAGCGGTTGTTATGTCAGATCGCCACTCATGAAGAACTCATGTATATAAGTAAAGTATATTTTGCCAATCATTTAAGCATGCTTAAAAATATTTCTGATATATTTTATATGTTCCTTCCTTAGAAAGGTGCACATATTTTATTTATCTTAGCCCCAGGTGTATTTTTTTGGTCATGTTGTAAATTTTAAATTGTGTCATTTATAATGATACTATTTGTAAATAATGTCACTTAAAGAATATATTTTCTAGTATTTGTTGCTGGAATTAGAAATTCAAAAAACATTTAATTATTTTATATTAGGCAAACTTGCTAAACATTAATGCTAATTATTTATTTACATATTTTAGGATTTATTCTTAAGAAACATAAAGGCCCTGGCAGTGTAGAGATTACACACTGGACTGCTAATTGCAAAGCCGGCAGGTTGAAACTACCAGGCAGCCACTCCATGGGACAAAGTCAAGGCTTTCTGTCTGTGAAAAGCTGTAGTCTTGATGCCCACAGGAGCAAGTCTACCTTATCTTTTATAATACACATGAGTTAGAATCGACTTGACTGCAATGAGAGAGTTTGACAAAAAAATCATGGTGTTATATCTAATCCATATACCTTTTACAGTTTTCCCAATTTTACTCTTAATGGTAAGACCCTATAATACAATTAATAAAAGTGGAAATATTATAGAATGCAAATATCTCTTCTGATTTTACAGCTAAAGTTTTTAAAGTTTCATTTTGAGTATAATACTTATACTACTTTTGTTTATGGTGTATGAGGTTAAATGTATTATTGTCTATTTCTAAGTGATTCTGTTTTTAAAACTTTTGCCACATATATTGAGATAATCAAGTTATTTTCTTTGTCTTTAATAAGTACACGTGTATAATTTTAAATGAATGATTAGAACATTAAATCTATTTACTAAAAGAATAATATTATCTCTTGTGAGATGCCAGATGGATAATCATCCCAGTATATATCACTGTAATCCATTATATCAACAAATTTAAGGGAAGAAAATTCATGTATTATGTGGTTACAAGAAGGCTTTACAAATATCAAGAATTTTTCTCTACACTACTAATAAACAGGTATTATTTTTAGCCATAGTTAAATAAAGTTAAACAAGTGGATTTGGGTAATAAATGGAAAGTTAGTCCAAATCAATTTGACATTTTTCAAACATACCATGGGGAAAAATTTGAGCCAGAAAACATAGACATGTATATTTATTGACAAGAGGTATTGGTAGAGATAATAAGAACATGGAAATTGTCAGGAAGGTCAGAGAACCCTTTAGAGCATGTTTAAGAGGTAATGAGAACTGACCGGGCCATAGGTTTTTCCAGAAGAATAAACTTTAGTAATATTTTGGAGAAATTAGCATAATTCTGCATCTAGATCCCAAACTTGATCAATGGCTTTACCACAATCTAAGATACCAGTTCATGAGTAAAGAAAATATTTTGGGCTGAGTTTAGTCAAGTTGATTTTGAAATGTTTCTCAGAAAACCAATCACAAGCTTCCAATACAACTAAACTGAAACTAAGCTCCCTGTCATTGGGTCAATGCTGACTGATTGCTTTCCTGTAGGATAGAGCAGGGCTGCTCCTCTGAGTTTCTGACACTTCAACTCTTTAAAAGAGAAGACTTGACAACTGAAGCTGTAAGAGTCACCTAGAGGGATTGTGTAGCCTGAACTAGGAAGGCCAAGGTAGAAAAGGCTCTTGCTTAAGATGGGAGTGAGGACAAGAAGAAAAGGAAGAGAGACAGTGGTTGGTGTAAGACGTGTATTAGTCTGGGTACATTACAGAGACAAATCCACAGAAAAACCTTTGTTTATCAGACAGAGTTTTATGTGCACATCAAGAAAGCATCCTAAGCCAGTCCTGTCCATTAGCTCTTATGTCCAACACCGATTTACAAAGTCCTCCTCAATCTCACAAAACACATTCAATGATGTCAACTGAAGGAGAAAAGTCGAATCATTGAGGGTGCTGGCAGGGTCTCCATGGGGTCTGCGCCAGCACCCAGAGCTGCATTAGGGTGGGTCCATGTGGCTCCTCCTCAGGGATGTCTCACAGGAAGTGAGCCTTGTCAGCTGAAACAGAGAACTAGCTAAGGCATCTGTACCCTGGGCCGACCATCATAGAGCAAGAGACCAGAGAGCTGGAAAAGTAAGGCTCACCAAGTCATTTATATCTCCATTCTTCAATGAATCTCACATGTGTTTATTGGCCAGACTAGTACAATAAACCCTAAGTATCTCAACATGAAAAAAAAAAGTTAAGTTATCAAGGGTTTATGAGTGAGGGAGGATGGGGAGGGGGAAATGAGCTGATATGGTATCAGTGCTGAAGTAGAAAGAAAATTTGCAGATGGTCAACAAAGGTCAACAAAGAGAAGGTCAACAAAGGTCAACAAAGAAGGTCAACAAAGAGAAGTCAATTGGGTTGCTATATACATTGGACAAGACCATGTAGGGGGAGATAAAAGAGGCAGTACCCTTCACAGCAGTCTAGAACAAATAGAAATATCTAGGGACCTAGGGATCTACTTAACTCCCAAACCCAAAAGACATATGCAAGAAAAACTACAGGACTCAAATACAGGGAACCAATAGTGACACCTCCACAAGTGGAAGAATATTCCATGTACATGGATTAGAAGACTCAATTTAGTAACGATATCAATCTTGCTTAAGGTATTATATAAGTTTGACACTATCTGGATTCAAATACCAACAATCTTCTTCAAAGAATTGGAAAAACTTATCCCCAATTTCATCTGGAGAGGGAAGAAGCCCAGAATTAGCAGAGAACTCCCCAAGAGGAAGGACAAAATTAGAGAGCTTGCTTTACCTGATTTTAGCACCTAGTATACAACCACAGTGTTCAAAACAGCGTGATACTGGAATAATGACAGCTACTCAGACAAATGGAAAAGAATAGAAAACCCAGAATCAAAGCCATCAGCATAGAGGCAACTGATCTTCAACAAGGGCCCCAAAAGGATCAAGTGGTGATGGAAACAAGGGATATCCACTTTAACAAGAGGTGATGGAAACAAGGGATATCCACTTACAGAAAAATTAAACAAGACCCTTATCTCACCCCATGCACAAGAAGAAACTCAAGGTGGATCACAGACCTAGAAGTGAACCCCCAAACTATCAGGACCATTAACGAAGGGATTGGGACAACCCTAAGAGCCTTGGTTTAAGGAATACATAAGCTAACTGCATTACAGAAGGGAACACACACAGGTGAACCTGAACTTGACAAGTGGGATTCACTAAGGATAAAATACCTGTGTGTGTCGAAAGACTTCACCGAGAGGGTAACAAGAGAACCCACAGATTTGGAGAGGATTTTTAGTAATGACACAAAAGGCAAAGGGCTTATTACTAAAATCTACAATCCCACCCTATCCTGCAAAAAAAAAAAAAAAAAAGGAAAAGAGTTAACCCCTAAGGAAGTGGGTAAAATATCTGAAAAGAGGTTTCACTAGGGAGGAGACCCAAATGGCCACTAAACAAGTGAGAAAATGCGCGTGACTATTAGCCATCAGAGAAATGCAAATTAAACAATCATGCTATATTATCTAACATCCTTGTGGTTATCCCAACTCACAAAATCAGAGAGCAACAAATGTTGAAGGGGATGTGTAGGAACTCGCCTACATTGCTGGTGGTCATGTAGATATGTATACACTCTGTGAAATGTGATATGGCAGTATTGAATGCAAATGAAAACTGATCTACCTTATGGGCCAGCTATCCCTTTGCTGGGCATATACCCACAAGAGGTAAGAAATAAACCATGACCAGTCATTTGCGCTTCAAAATTTATTGTGGCATAGTTCACAATTGCATGGAATTGGAACCAACCCAAATTTCCACTGATAGATGAGTGGATTAGAAAACTCTGGTACATACACACAATGGAGTACTACATATCACATGAAGATTCGTGATGATCACATGAAGCATGTTTCATGGGAAAAGTTGGAGGAAATTATGTTAAGCAGTCAACCAATCACAAAAGGACAAATACGACATGAGTCCCCTGAGGTAAGTATAATTTGCACAGTAGCATAGAAGAAAATCCATTTATCACATAACATACAGGTTGTGATCTGGGTGGTGGTCAGACCAAACTCAAGGAGGTACACATTAATCCAACACAAAAAAGGGGAAGGAGTGAAGAGGTAGAGAAAAATGGGGGAAATAATGGAGATGATGCACGGGGGATCAGGGCACTAGCCCAGCTAGGGGGAGATTATTGTTGATGTTTCCACAGAAGTGGGAGTGTGCATACAGATTCCACCACAACACCCCAAATCATAAGGGCAGTGTAACCAAATTAAGCAAGTGGCCATTTAGCAGAGAAGCAACAAGCCCACAGAGAGGAAGCACACCAGCTGGTGCAATCATGTGGTGTCATTGGGACCAAGTAACAGGCTTCAGAAGACCTATAAAACCAACCACCAACCCACCCACGCAACCACCCACCCACCCACCCACCCACCCACGTAATCAACCACCCACCCACCCAATCATCCACATTTTTGAGAACCAATGGGGTTGGAGCAGGGACCCAAAGCCCATCTGTAGACAAGGGGATAACCCTCCACAGAGGAGTCACAGGGAAAGAATGAATCAACCAGGGTGCAGTAAAGCAACAATGAAACACAATATTTCCCCCATGCTGCCTTATGACCCCAGTGCTGCCTCTCACTTTGGACTACACTGGTGCTTATACACAGGTACTGATAAGATATAGGAGCCCAAGACACACAGAATCCAGGACCAGGAATGAAAATATTGATACCAAAAGGGTCGGGGAAAGGTGTAGAGAGGAAGGGAGGAAGGAAAAGCCAATCATAATGATTGACATAGTCACACACCCCTCCAGGGGGACAAACAACAGAAACCATGGGGGAAGAGAGACCACAGTCCATGTAAAATGTGAAAGCAATAATAATTTAAAATTTATCAAGGGGTCATGAGGGTGGGGGGTAGTGAAGGGAAAAAAGAGGATACTAAAGTTTATACCACAGGCCCAATAGAAAGTAAATATCTAGAAAAGAATGATGGCAACATATGTACAAGTATGCTTGTTATGGAGTGTTACAAGAGTTGTGAGAGCCCCCGATAAAATGATCTTTCAATAGAACAAACAAGCAAACAAACCCCAAGGGTTTCATGTATTTGCCTCCTCTGTGGTCTAATGTATACATGGTTGTATTTCCAGCACGTGCTGAGATATTTGTAGAAATATATATGTGTGTGTGCGTAAGTACATTCTAATAAGTTATCCCACAATTATTCAAATCTGTGAAATTTATTATCTTCTTATCACTGTTAGGCAATTGTAATTAGTGTTATTACCATTTACTCTTGCATCTTTCCAGTGTCTTCCTTTGCCTTGATCATTCTGTGATGGTCTCCCTTTTATTGTTTGTAGCCTTTCTCTTTACCCTCTTCATACATGTCCACTTTCTGTTGATGGTTTTCCCTTCATCCCCCTTTCAGTCTTGGTAACCATCAAGCAATGTCTATTTCTCTGTGTGAGCCTTTTCTCGACTCTTTGTAGTAATGGTCTCATGTGATATTTTTCCTTTTGTGATTGATTTATTCCTTTAACATAGTTTCACCTAGGTTTATCCATATTATAAGATGTCTTGTGGATTTATCTTTAATTTTAAAAATTCAGTTACTATAATGCTCATGTTACAATTTAAGCAAACATGGTGCAATTTTATGGTCTTTAAATTCCTTACTCATAATTTCAATGCCCCCCTTTAATTTTACTAGAATATAATTTGATATTTGTAATCCATAATATGTTACTCTGAGGTATACATCACTTTACCTCACTTAATGCTCCTCATGCATTCTGTAAAATAGTGTGTGCTTTAGACTTTGTGCTAACATCATATTGCTTGTTATATGCATACCTGTATGTCTTTTATACACATATATCAAACTAGCCCCTATGTAAGCTGTTTTGGCTCTGTGTTAGCATCTAAAGCCTTAGAATTTGCAAACTTGCACTTGCAACTGGCTGCCCCTGGCTATGCTGTACTCTCTGAGCATCCGGTGAAGCACGGTCAGACTCCAAATCCATGAGGGAGAGTTACGAGGCCTCAGCTCAGCGTCTCTCTGCAGGACACTGCACCTGGGATGGCTGGGCAGGATAGGTGCCAGCAGCAACCACAGGAGCTGTGTCTGTGGCTGTGCTGGAGCTTGGGAGCAGCAAGTTGTGTTGTGGTTTGTGCATTGTTGCTAGCAGCAAAAACTGGAAGAGCCCAGCACTGGTTGTTGCCATCGCACAGATATGATGCTGGCCCCATATCCTGGAGTCCCTCCTTTTCAACCCACAAACAAATGTAGGGGGGGGGGGGGCTTCAAAAGTTCCTGGAGAGAGCTTTTAATTTTCTTTCTCTTTTATTTAATTTTCTTTTCATTCCAGTTTCTCATGGACTGTTTTGAAACCCTCTAGTGTGTGTGGTTGAATGTTGCTCGACTAGATATGGGGCATCATATATGTCCAATTTAAAAATCTATTAATAAGTGGTCTTTAGAGGTCTGATTCTGATGTCTAATATTTCCGTTAACTTTTGTATATGGTTTCAGATTTTCTCATGTACTTTATTATGATCTTGAATGTGAATTCATATTCAGTAAAATAATATCTATGTAAATTCTTTGCAAGCTGGATGAAGTAGCATTGCTCCAGAGGGAATTTGCTTTCATGAAGAATTTTGGGGCACTAACAACTTGACACTTTTTTCTTTTTTAAATTGTAGAGAAAATGTACATAATAAAGTACATGTCAACCTAGCAATTGCTACATGTATAATTTAGTAGCATTGATTACGTTATCATTTATCTTTACTCACACCTGTAGATTATACTTAACATTTTATTGTTCTATTGATTACATTCTTCATGTTGTGCAACCATTCTCAATACCCTTTTCCAAATTTGCCTGCCACCAAAATATAAACTCATTGCTCCCTAATATAAAACTCCCACTACTTCTCTCTCTCCCTCTCTCTCTCTCTCTCTCTCTCTCTCTCTATATATATATATATATATATATATATATATATCACTTTTCTGTATCTAGTATTGCTACTAGTCTAATAGCCATTGTTATCATCTCTGCCAGTCTCTCCTTGAGTCCTTGAGGTTAATCTCAATCTGACAACCAGAGTGGTTCTGGTAAGATGATAAGATGGTTCTGGTAATCAGGTCTTGCACCCATGTAAAAGTCAAAGTCTTTGTAGTGGTTTTAATGCCCGTCACCTGGTTCCTATCACATTTCTGACCTCGCGCCCTAGGACTATCACCCATATAGATCCTCTCTGCTCAAGCACATTACCATTTTTTGAACACACCAGGTATGTACACTTTACAAAGCTTTACCTTTACAGTTCACTCTGCTAGAAATACCTTTTGACCCAGATCTCTGCACAGTTCATTTTCTTCTTTTCTTTAGACATCGATTCAAATCTCAGTGAAGTATGTTTTGACAGCCCCACTTCAGAGATAATTTTTCCTCCAACACTCCCTATTCTTTCCCCCTTTCCATGTTTTTAGTGGGTGTAGAATCATTCTCAACTCATGGACACTCAGTGCACAATGCTGCCCTTTCCTGCGCCTTCCTCATGCCTGTTGTCATGCCTGTTGTCATGGGGACTGATGCTGATTGGATTGTTGTGATTCATAGGGTTTTTGTAGACTGAATTTTTTAGATGCACCTTTAAAATCGCAAAGTCCAGAAGTGCTTAAAATTCCTCAAAGCCTAGAAGGTCTGCTGAAACCTCGTCAGCCTCATGGAGCCAGCCATCCGAGCCTCCACCAACAGAGGCATGGTGCCTGTGTGTGAGAGGTATTGACTGGGAATAGAACCATCTCTTGGGCAGAAGTTCAGAATCTACCCTTAAATTGCTACTGCTCCCACCCCAATAGTTCATCTCACATATTAATTTCTTTTAACATTTAAAATCTGGCATCGCCTTAGAATGCAGGCTTCCTCATATAGGAAGTTTTGTCTAATTATGTTCATAGATGTGTTCTTAAAACCTAGACAGTGTTGGACATATGCCATCCATTCAATACATATTTATTAGGACAAATTAAATAATGATCATGAGTAAAGATTAATAAATAAATAGATCATGAAATAAAAAAGGCTCAAATATTATTTTGTTATCATTGAAGAAGATGGTAAAAAGAAAGAGAGGAAATCATAGGTGATTCTGGATAAACCTGGAATAAAGTATTTATTAAAGAAAAATTTATAGAATGTTCACCATCAAATGCTCAAGACAAATGCAGATGTATTCATTTGTCATAATGTTTTGACAATGGAAAAACTTCCCTGGCTTTTCCATGATCTTAGTTCTCTTCCTCCCCTTACCCCTCCCCCTCCTCTTTGCTCCCACTTTCTACATTTATCACTTTCTTCCGATGTAGGGTGCACAGATCAGAATATTTTCATATTAAAATATTTGATTTTGACAAAAATTGGAATTACTTCAAGATGGCACTATCCTTACACAAATTTCATCAAACTTCTTTTTGAAAGTAACTCTGAGAGTGACCCACCAGAGATGGCCCATTCTGTTTCAGCAGAATACTAAGATGTCAAACCATATTGTTATATGATCAGCAGGCATTAATTACTACTTTGTCACATGACATTGCTATTGGCACACCTAACAAAAGAAACAGAATATAGCAAGCATATGATTTTCACTATCTACAAATGAGGGTGTACATGTAATACTTAATTTGATTTTAATGTTGAGCCCCTATTTCACTAATGATAGAAATGAAAGTTTAGTCAATTGGGAGTGAATTCTCTCTAGGGTAGTTGCTAAGATAAAGGGGAGAGTTATATCTTGTAAGGAAGAGGTACTTGGTTTTCCATTATTTTCTCTCTATTGAAGCATTCCTTGACCTATCTGTGGTCACACTATTGTTTCTAGTCTATCCACTTCCAGTTCAACTCATTTTCTTATTCAAATTCCTTTTCCATCTTTGGTCTTCTCACATCTTTTGGTCCTTTGCAGAAAGTAGGAGCGCATGAGGAGTCCCTGGGTAGGGCAGACAGTTAATTTTGTTCAGTTTCTAAACAAAAAGTCGGAGGTTCAAGTCCAATGTAAAGTGTTGTGGAAGGAAGGACTGCTAATTTACTTGAAAAATTTAGCCACTAAAAACTTCTCTTGTATCTAAGGTGTGTTTGACTCAAGCCCTGGTCTTTTCAAGCAAACTCTTACATGCAAGTGAGAGTTGCACAGTGAATAAGGAAGACCAAAGAAAAACCAATGCAATTGGATTGTGGAGCTGGTGCAGAAGATTCAAAGTCTGGTAGACTGCTTATGGGATGAACCAGTGTGTCTTGCAAGAAGAACGGATGGTGCTCCTTGGAGGCAAGGATGAGGAGACTTCATCTTCTACACTTTGGCCATGCTGTCGAGAGAGACTGGTCTCTGGAGAAGGACATCATGTTTGGGATGGCAAGGAGGGGCAAGGAAAAGGATGACGGTCCTCAAGAAGGTGGGTTGACACAGGGACCGGGACCGCAGCCAGGACCACACGCATAGGAACAACTTTGAGGATGGTTCAGGAATGGGCAGAGCTTCCTTCTGTTGTGCAGAAGGCCACGGTGGGTTGGAACTGAGTCCTTAGCCCTTAACAACAATGATGACAACAACAGCAACAGAACCTTCGTGGAGCTTTAATCTTTCTTGCTTTCAAGCTCCTGGAGTCTGGATAGCGTTTCCTCCTCCCAGTACAGAGTACAGGAGCATTCTTGCAGGCATGCACCCTCATTCGCCTTTATCGTTCTCCTTTCTGATTTCATAACTCCGCCAAGGGAGCTATAGTTAGCCTCTTTGAAATAAATTTTATGTGTTTCAATAGGCAAAAATGCAGCTCTTTAAAAACTTTTGGTATGTGTGACTAGTATCCCTGTTAGGAATCTCACAGGGCAATTTTGAAAACTGAAATCTGAATATGACTAAGCTATTTCTCTTTGCACTAAAGTTTTAAAAATATTTTGTTGTTGAGATTATTTGTACCCAGCAAGTCATACACAATTTTCACAATTTTTACATGTACCATTGACTATCTCAAAGATTTCCACACAATTTTTAGAGCTACTGTTGTCAATTTGGTCCTGTATAGATATTCTTAAACTGAGTGTAATGCTCAAAGCAAACTTTTTTTACTATTTAGGCTAAACTATTGCTTTGTTTTAAGGAGAGATCAGGGAATATTTATGATTTAAGCTTCAAAGATTATCCTAGGGTAACATTTTTAGGGGTCATTCAAACTCTACAAATACATGAAAATTCCAAATTCTGTTTTAAAATTTCCTCCCTTTGATCAGAATTATTCTATAGATAATAGAAACTAGAGTACATTAAAAATGGATCAAAGGGAAAGCAAATTAAAATTTAACTTAACTATATCTGCAGTGATCCACTTTCCAATGCACTCTGTCTGAGGCCAAGTCTATTCCCATCCCTGGTCAATGGTTTAGGGAAATTCAATGGAGGGCTAGTCTGCATGAGGATTCAGTAAATGGATTTTGAGCTTTCACTGTGTTCTATAGCCTTCTGTAATGTGGGTGCTCAGAACTTAAATTCTAATATAATTCCCTCCAATTATTTTGAATTTTATTATCTATGCATGGACTGGTGTGTTCCTTCTGTGTGGACCTAGAAAACACCTCACTTACATGGCTTTTTAAAAAAAGATAATAAACCCTTAAGACATCCAGAAGTTATTCTATCTGACAGCCACACACCTTCTGGTTTCTACACCACACTTTGATATAGCACCCATATTTTTAGTAATCACTTCATGTAGCTAAGTATTGAGCCTGGCTATTTATAGGAACTGATTTTTCTAAGATTCAGGCTTATGGAAACAGTCTATTACTTGCACCACCACTTCCATTTGTATGGTCTTAAAATAAATGTCTATCTCTTTGTCACTATTATTCTTTGTTTACTTTTTTCAGATTATGGAAAAATCATAGTAATAACTTCTTTATTCAAACAGTTTTGCTGACATACAATTCACATATTATATGAGCCAATGGCTTACATATATTTTTAAAAGTCTCACAATTATCAACACAAGAATTTTTATCACATTTTCTTCATGCTTGTTCTCATTATTATTAGTTCCCCATCTCTGCCCAATAGGTGTATCTTAAGGATCTAGAGACTATAGTCAGAATCATATAATTAAGTATATTTTAAAAACTTAATTTATTGCATCTCCTAAAAAGCAGAGAAGAACAATCTATTCTCATTTCAATTTCTTTGTGGCTGTCTAGAAAGTTGCTGTGAGGTTTGGAACTAAGCCCTTGAATGGAGGTGGAGTCTTCTTTTAGGTGAGACCATATATTGGATCAAATGTCAGTATGTTTGGACACACATGTGCTCTGAAGAAAATTATGGTTCCCACCAGGCCTGATATTACTTTTCCCCTTTGGGCTTCCCTTTCTCCACACTCCTGAAGCCCTCATAATCCTGTGACTGCCTTCAGAGAAGACTATTTTTAAGAATAGGTTGTCAAGGCATTCCTGTACATGTAGCATCCTGGGAGTTAGGGGTGCCTTGGGGGCATGCTAGAGAGCCTGAAAGGTAGAAGAGAATCTTACTCGTACAGTTCTTGCTCTGAAATCTCAATACTTTGTAACTTAGATACATTACTTCCAAAATAGCCCCTGGGTGGTACAAAGGATGACAGTAGGCTGTTAATAGAAAGGTTGGCTGTTCAAATCCACCAAGAGATGCCTAAAAAGAATTAATCCAGTCGTGTACATCTGAAAAACAAAAGAAAAAACAGGCATTGAAAGTCCTCTGGAGTATAGTCTACCAGACATGTGTAGTGTCATTGTGACTTGGAATCAACCTGACAATTGGTACTGATACTTCCCTAGTTGTTTGCTAGAATTCACCACTCTTTAAGACTGTATAATAAAGCCAATGTATTATCCCTATGAAAGCTTCTTTCAATATTCAGTGGTTTGGAAATAAATCATGCTGGAGATAATAGAATTAAAAATTTTTGTGTTCATATGTTTATATTTTCTTTTAAACAGAAGTTCATTTTTTGGAATCCCCCAATCATTACCCTTATTCTTCTTTTCTGATAGTGTGAAAAAAGCTAGACATACTTTCTTTATTACCCAAAGTTGGGGAGGATGGGAGAAGAATTGAGACCATTGTTGCTTTGGTTCAACTAATTTCAGTAACTGTACACATACTAAAGGAAAAATTCACAGTGAAAGAGTGAAAGCAAATAAAACTTGGTTTCAATATAATAATCCTTTTTCCTCTCTTTCTTCCCCCAATAATAGTACATTTATTGGATGTAAAAAGTCAGATCCCACATTTCCAGGGAGGGTAATATACACAAGACAAATCTCTAGTTTCAGTGTGTAAATGTGTGGTCTCACTGTAATCTTTATGAAGGACCCAGCAGCTCAAGATAAGAGTTCATAGTTCAGAATCAGTTTTAAAACAAATAAAAAAAGTATGACAAAGTAAATGCAAATGCCAGTTGCTTTTAGTTTATCTTTTAGAAGTTATATATTTGGTATCATAAGAAAACCCAAAAGACACCTGAAGGAAACTTCTTCTTCATACATAGAAATATATTTATGGTTCGACCCACATTGCTTCATCCCCAGATGGCTGGAGGTTAGCCTGAACGTCTGTTTTTAATAGTTTCCAGGCATGCCAGTGGGGACATGAACACAAACATGGGTTGACTCTGAATTGGGCAAGAAGTAAGAAAAAACAGCTAGTATATGTTCAGCAGAATTTGAAGAGTTTCTAATTTTCAATAAGAACTTGGAAAGTGTCATGCTAAACTCAATGCGATTCAAACAGAATTGCACTTTGTAAAAAGAGGTAAATAGAAAAACTTTCCATTGACTTTGTTGTGCAAGGAGCCCCCTTTCATTAATATTTTCGTTATTTGACAAAGTCAATTACCAGCTAACGTTGGTTGTTGCTAACTTTGATCAAGTTGATCCTCAATGCAGAACAAGGTCATACCTGATCTGCATCAGCATGATCGGTTACAGTTTGGGAATGCTGTGATCCATGAGGTTTTCACGGGCTGAGTTTTGGGAATAGACCACCAGGCTTTCCCCTTCTCTGGTATGTCTGAGATTGGAAGCAACTCCATTATCAGTTCATCAGCATAGCAAAACACGAATCTCTAATGTTCTTAGCTACAAGTTAGAAATGTAGAAGAGAGTATTATCACTATCAATGTCACTTAATGTCAGCTGCCATTTCTAATATCACCCCCAGCATCCTTCTTTGTGGATGGAAAGGGGAACAGACTTACAGGGATACAAGAGTGAAGTAGTATTGAATGGTACTAAAGGATTTAATATGCTAAGTTTTGTTACAGAAAAATTCAGGGCAGGTGGCCTTGGCAAGGGTCAGAGGATTGCCAGTGTACCCTGTTTCTTTACTGTTTTCAGATTGGCCGAAAGGACATGATCAGGACCATAGAAACAGTGATAGCTGATTTTGTCTTTTCCTTGGTGTTAAACTTAAATCCCAGCTAGAAGTGAATGCAGGAATAAAGAAAAGTAGATTTACTAGAAAGAGTAAGGAACTAAGATTCATTGAGAAATTCTATATGCATTTATGCATTCACGAATCCATCTGCATTCTTCCTATAATTGATCTTATCTGTAGTCATAGTTAAAGAGCCCTGGTGTTATAGTGAGTTAAGTTCTGAGCTACCGGTGCAAGGTTGGCAATTCAAACCTAGCACCTGCTTCCTAGGAGAAAGAGGAAGCTGCCTGCTTCTGTGAAGCCATATACAGTTTCAGAAATTGTCAGGGGCAGCTCTATTCTGCCCTACAAAGTAGTTGTGTATCAGAAGTGACTCCATGACTGGGGCTAGGGTGTCTCCACTAAAGATTTTCTGAGTTCTCCTTTCACCAACTGTCCTCAAGGGGACAAGAGCAATAAAAAAAACATTGGTGTCTTGAGTTTTGTCCTATTGATGAGTTGAAATTTTACTGAGTAAGGTAGATAGCTTAAATTTTAATATTTTGTTCATTTACATGGTACAAAATTCAGCTGCATAAAAGCGAGCAGATGAAAAAGTGCTATTTTCATCCAATCCAGTCCTTTTTTGAGAGAACCCATTACTTGCTTACCCTTCTAGAGATCATGGGAGAACTGAACTTCTTTATCTGGTAGGATGAAGAGATGCTGAGATAATTATCTAGGTAATTTAAAGTAAGCTCTAATCTTTTATTGAATTGTTCAATAACATTTAGCAGGTATGTTTCAAAAATCCAGTTGCTTGTTCAATAAAGTTAATAGCGATCACAAAATAAGTCCCTGGTAGAATCTCTAGTGTCCAGGAATTTAGGATTTTGTCAACAAGATCATATGTAAAGTATTAATGTGCTTTATTGTGCTCAGTCCAGTGCCTTCTAATTTAGGGCTTTTGATTATGAGTGTCTAGACCACACAGTCTAATTTGTCTCTTTATACATGAAAGCTTACTGAACACAACATGTATTCCTGAATGAGTGGAGACTTGTTCAAGAAGATATGACAAGGCTTTAGAGAAGAGATCCTTATAATGATTTGAATGGATGGTGATAGTGAAACAGACAATGATTGGTTGGGATTATGGAAATCTACTCCAGGATAGGAGTCCTTGGGTAGTTTAAATTTGTAAGTTGTTTGGCTGCTAACCAAAAGTTTGGCTCTTTGAGTCCCCACAGAAGCACCTCAGAAGAAAGACTTTCTGACAACAGAAACATGAGCCATGAAACCCCTACATAAAACAAGTATCCTCGGACATATCTGGGTCACCATGAATTAGAGGCAACTTGATAAGGCCTGACTTTTACTTCAAGATAAAGAGAGGGAGCAGGCTTCATGGAGACAGTGGGATGGAAAGATTCAGGGGGAGGAAGTATGAAATCCATTTCAGGGGAATTGAGGTGAATGAATAACAAAAACTAAGTCATTGGGGTAGGGACATGTAAATTTCTACAAAGGCCAGAATGAATATTGGTTTGAAGCAAGAAAATTCTTCCTCTGGAAACTTGTTGAAGAGTTAGCGAGGCCTGGAGAGATGAACTGTGATGGGCCTACAGTGACAACACAGGGATTCCCAATGGCACTGTAGAGTGATTTAAAGCTTTTGAGCTTGGGAATGCTTAGGAAGAGGCATCTGTTGACTGGAAGCTGGGTATTGACTAGGGGGACATTGTGAAGAAGCACATGATGCTTGCTGGAAGGGGGTTCATTTCTGAGAACAAGAAGGGCAAGTTTCAATATTGATCACATTTATTGGCATGCCATATTGATTTGATTTTCTAAAAATGAGGAAAGCTGGAAAATTCTCTTGAAGCCAGGCTGCCAGAAGACCTCTTTTGTCATGCCAATTTTGCCTCCTCACTCTGTTATCTCAACCCCAACCCCCCCCCCCCCCCCCAGGTTGTTTCACTACCTGGCGGGGGCTCCCTGGACTTGCTTGCTCATAAATCCACTGCTCTTTTAAAAGTTGAGGTTCGTGGAAGATTGATGGCTCCTCTTGTCTCCTCCTTCCCCAGCCCACCCTCCGTGGTCATGCCATGGTGGTATATAATAGTGACACATCAGAAGCCACAGAGAAAACTGGGAGGATTTACTTGTTAACAAAGAAATCCTAGCTGCAGAGAGCAAATGGCATTCAGAGCTGGGGAACACACTGCTTGGCATTTCCTTGGAGTTGTTCATCATCTGCTTTAGTCAGCTTGGTGTCTCAAGTAAACTTGCTTGGAATGAGCTCCTCTCCAGCGCTCCTTTATTCCATCTAAAACTGCTCCCCCCTCCCCCCCCCCCCCCCAAACTTGCACACACATATGCAATCATCACACACCATAAGTATGGGCCTTTAGCATTTCATCGTCTATAACGAAAATTGAAAATTGCCCCAGAACGTGACATGATTTTCAAAAAGGTTTTAAAAATTCGGATAAGGCTGAACAGAAACATGTAAGAAGAAAGGGAGAAGGAACACTCCCCCTTAATCAAATCCTTCATTTCCCCGAGAGCAAGCAGTTCTTAATTATCTTTAACAGACACAACAATGCGCCACAAGCTGGTCAGGACATCTGTGGGCTAGGCTCCATTTTGCGGCGCGCTTGACCGGAGAAGGGGAGCCCACGGCCCGTGGAGGCCCCTCCTTCGGATTGGGATAGTTTCTGACGCCTGCTCTCGGGGCCCTTGCGGGGTCGGCCCTGATCAGGGTTCTTCCCCCACGCAGCTGTGTTTCTTTGTTGGTGTTCTTTTGCAACTAAACATTTCAACCAGGCTTTCCGCGGGTTCTTCCAGATCTGTCATCTGCACCATTTTACTAATAGTTGACTGCGGATAGATTGGCATTTCCGTGAGTTGGTGCTTCAGTTCAGAAACCTGCTCAACTCGTCCCCTGCAGCAAAGCAGGAGATTTCTTCTCGGGACCTGTCGCTGAAGTATCTATTTTTTAACCAGAAAATAGTAGAGCCCAAACCACAGTTTTTCTCTGCCCAGCCACCCCCTCCCCAATTTCACTTTCCAGTCTAATTATATTTGCTGGTTTTCTTAGCTTTGCATATCTGGTTTTTTAGGTTAGCAAAATATAAATGCATGTAAGGGAATAACCATCTAAACATACACGTGACTTGTATACTTACCAGATACTTATCAGCAGGAAGATTCAGGTGTTCCCCCCACCCCGCCTCCTTTTCTATTGCAGGTCTTTCATCATTCTTTATCTATGTAACTACAACCAAACTGCAGTATGGAAAGAAACACATTCCATAACTTGGGTTTATTAAATTTCCAGTCATCTTCCTTTTATTTTCCTTTCAACAGGCATTTTATCATCTCAGAGGATCTGAAACATCCCATCTGTAAACATGCATCAAGGTCACCCAATTCTCCCTTCTTTCTTTTCTTATGTAGTTGTTTCTTATGAGTCTTTCCCCTTTTCTACTTATACAACTGTAAAGAAAATAAATTGCTAGTTAAACTTTAAAAGCCCAGAACCAATTGCGTTCTATTTATAAAGGGTTACATTTCCTCACATATTTATTTTATATGCAATCATTATAACTTTTCTTTTTGTCTGGTAATACTTTTTAACATTAGGCCATATGCTTTGTTAAAGATAGAGTTATTGTTTGGTTTTATTTTTGATAGAATTTTTGCTACTAAATCCATGTCTAGTAATTTTCTCTAAAATGCTATTTAGTACACTCATTTTCTCTCATTATTTCCATTGGCTTAACAGGTAGTCAAAGATGTTTTCATTTGTTGCTGTATTAAAGACCCATTACAAATTAATAATGAAGAGTGCCAGCAAATTTCCCCCTAATATTTTCTCAATCTTCCACTGATTTAACACTATTCTGCACATACACCAATTCCATTAAAAAGCTCTTCCACTCCAATGTAAACAGTGTTCTATTAATAGCAAGGATGTTAGGGCTGTGGCTTGGGGGCCTTAGGCCCATTATATGATTCAATTTATCTGTGCCTCATCCTATATTAGTGAGGGGACATTTGGGCAAGATATTTTAACCCTCTTTGTGCTGTTTTGGAAAACAGAAGATAGTGGTTCTTAACAGCCTGTTGTGGTGGGATGCGGACTGGGTCAGACCTGGAGAGCTGCTGTCTAAGACCTAGCTTCAGCCTTTTGCAGATTGTAAGGACGGGGGTATATTACATAATAGCCCCTGGCCCTGCCACTCCCATCCAGGTTCCTTGAATCTGTAAAACAAGTGGGTTACATCCCACAATGGCAGATGTTCCTTCCAGCCGCCCTCGCTATTTCCTCAAACCCTTTGTAGGCGTCTTCACTTTAATTCCATTACCCTATATTGTTTGAAGCTTCTCCATCTTGGCTTCACAATAGAAACACCTCTGATGTTTTCCAATCACAAAAGTCCCTGGGCGGGACAAATGGTCAAGGGACTTGGCTGCTAACCAGAAAGTTGGAGTTTTGAGTCCCAGAGGCACCTTGGAAGAAAGGCTGGGTTATTTCCCGAAGGAAAAACCAGCCACTGAAAAGTCTATGAAGCACTTTCTCCCTGACACTATGAATCAGAGCTGACACTGCTGGCAATTGGTTTACTTGCCTCACTGGTCTGTGAAGTTCTCTAGGGAATCCTAATACATGGCCAAGGTTGAGAACAAAGGCCATTGTATGCAAGGCAGGGACTCAAATCCCTGTGCTTTGTTGCTTCTTCTTTTGAGGAAGAGCGTAGGCTCTGAAGAAATACTTTAACAATAAAGAAGAACTCAGTGAATTTGATTGTAGTCCAGTCACAAAGTGGGCTGTAATTCCCCAATGAGGTGCAAAGTCATCTGGTGATAAAGAATTAGAAAGCTTCCTAGGATGCACGTAAGTGACATTTCTTCCACAGTGAGTTAACTGGCTAGTCAAGTCTTCCTCACATGAACAACTGGCTGGTAGAAGGGAGAGGGGAAGCTGTTCTTCCAGCCTCTTTAGAGCAGTGAGTTAAAAGACTCGTCTTTGTTCTTCAGTTGCTGGCTCTCAAATCCCGAGCAGGACAGTGATAGAGACTTTCTAAATCCTGGAATGATACCCCCCCCCTCTCTGTGAATTTTTAAAAACATAATTTCATTGGGAGCTCATACTTCTCTTATCACAATTCATATATCCATCCATTGTATGCCGAGCACATTTGTAACCATCATCATTCTCAAAACATTTGCTTTCTACTTAAGCCCTTGATAGTAGCTCTTCATTTCCCCCTCCCTCCCCGCTCCCCCCTCTCCTCCCCCATGAACCCTTGATAATTTATAAGTTATTATTATTTTGTCATATCGTTTACTGTCCCATATCTCCCTTCATTCTCTTCCCTGTTGTTCATATCCCAAAGAGGAAGTTACATGTAGAACCTTATACTCAATTTCTCCTTTCTACCCCATCTTCCTCCACCCTTCTGCTACCGCCACTTTCACCACAGGTCCTGAAAGGATCATTGGTTCTGGATTCCCTGTGTTTCCGGTTCTTATCTGTACCAGTGTACATATTCTGGTCTAGCTGGATTTGTAACATAGAATAGGAATCATGATAGTGGGGCCAGGGTGGGGGGCGGGGCGGGGAGGAGAGGAAGCATTGAAGAACTAGAGGAAAATTGTACCTTTCATCACCTTTATTGTACTTTGACCTGCAAATGAGAGCCCAGACAGTCCCAGTCTGGGATGGAAGAAGTGGAAGTGAAGCAGGTTTTGGACCCTCATCAACAATGGGGAAGGAAGCATTCATGTCTGGTGGTATGAGAGTTAAGCACTAGGCTGGTAGCTGAAAAGCTGGCAGCTTGAACTCACCTAAAAACCCCATAGGAGAAAGACCTAACATTCTTCTTCTATACAAAGCTATATTCTAGAAAGCCCTGAGGGTAAGTTCTAGTCCATCACACCCAGGGTTCTTTTGCTATGAGTCAACTCCACAACACCTAGAAGTGACAGATGTTCTCTCAGACTCATAGACCTCACAGCAAAACAAAAGCTCTTTTCTTTTTTGAAAAAAATCATTTTATTGGGGGCTCATACAACCCTAAGCACAATCTATGCACATACCTATTGTATGCAAAGCACATATGTACCATTGATGCCATCATCATTCTCAAAACATTTTCTTTCTACTTAAGCCCTTGGTTTTGGCTCCTCCTTATTCCATTTCCTCCCTGATGCCATCTCCCTTATGAGCCCTTGGTAATTTATAAATTACTATTATTATGTCATATCAAATACTGTCCAATGTCTCCCTTTACCCACTTCCCTGTTGTCTGTACCTGAGGAAGGAGATTATATGTAGATCCCTTTAATAGGTTCCCCCTTTCTATTCCACTTTTCTTCCATGCTTCCGGTGCTACCACTCTTCCTATTTGTCCTACAGGGATCATCTGTCATGGATTCCTCATGTTTCTGGTCTAACCAGATTTGTAAGATAGAATGCAGATTATGATAGTGGGAGGGAGGAAGCATTTTAGACCTAGAGGAAAGTTGCATATTTCAACGTTGCTACACTGTGCCCTGACTCGCTCAACTCCTCCCCACGACCCATCTGTAAGGAGATGTCATTTCCCCAGCAGATGGACCTTCTGCAATCTGTACTCCCTCTCATTTATAATGATATAATTTTTAGTTCTTTGATGCCTGATACCTGAACCCTTTGACATCTGTAGTCATACAGGCTGGTGTGCTTCTTCCATGTTGTCTTTGTTGATTCTGAACTAGATGGTCACTTGTTTACCTTCAAGCCTTTAAGAACCCAGATGCTATGTCTTTTGATAGCCAGTTATCATCAGCTCTCTTCACCACAATTGATTATGTACACCTTTGTCTTCAGCAATCATATCAGGAATGTGGGTATACAGTGATATGATTGCAGTTCTTTGATGCCTGATAACTGCTTTCATTAATTCCTTGTGGGCACACAGGCTGGTGTGTTTTCAAGCCTCTAAGACCCCAGATGCTATATCTTTGATAGCTGAGCACCATCAACTTTCTTCACCACTTTTGCTTGTGCACACATTTGCCTTGTTGGGAAGGTGAGCATCAAGGAATGCCAATTTAATAGAGAAAAGTGTTCTTGCATTGAGGTAGTACTTGAGTGGAGATCCAATATTCATCTGCTTCCTTGATACTAACCTTACAAGTATATGCACATAGATTTATTTCTCAATCATCATATATATGTATATATATATTTATCTATGTCCATGCCTGTATTTAGACCTCTGTAAATGCTCTTTGCCTCCAAGTTCTCTCCTCTATTTCCCTTTACTTTCTCTTGTCCCACCATCGTTCTCATTCTTCATTTAGGTTTCAGTAAATTCTCTCTGTTACATTGCTCTTGATCAGTCCCTATCAGGCCTCCTACAGCCACCTTGCCACTGATTTGGATCACTTGTTGTTCCCTTATCCCTGGGTTGATCAACACCACTTCCTTTTCCCCACCTCCCCATCTCCCATGTCCCTCCCAGAAACATCAGTCCCATTGTTTTCTCCTCCAGCTGTTCTTCTAGCTTATCTTATCTAGATAGACTTGCAGAGATAGTAATATGTACAAAAAACCAAGATGTTACCAGATGAAGTGACAAAAGAAAACAAAAGGATGACAACAAAAAAACCAATGTCTGGGAAAATAAATAAATAAGTAAAAAAAATCAAAATAAAAATCTGTAAATAGTTCAAGGTCTGTTCTTTGATCTCCAAGCGTGTCCCCCAGCTGAGTCAGATGAGGTGCCACATCCTGGCCCCAAAGTTTATCCTTGGCACTCCCTCAGGAACTCCATGCTCTGCCCCTCCTGCTGCTCTGCTGCATGCTTTTGCCACAGTGTGGTGGGGTCAAAATGGGTTCACTCTCAACCCTGCTTCTTCAGGGTCCCTTTAGGGTCTTGGGTCAGCAAGGGATGCTGTATTTCATCGTGAGTCTGGCCATGTGGTCCTCTCTGTGCAATGGCTGTTCTGAGTGGGGAGATCATCCTTGATATTTGATGGGCCAGGCTGCACTCCACTATCTCTTCCTCCCCCTTCATTTGCTCTCATGTGCTCTGGTCAGACACGTCCCTCCCCCTGCGCTGCAACCTCAGTACTGACATCCAAAGCAAACTCCCCTGGGGAGAGGGGCAGCTGTCCACATAGTTGGATTTGGGCTGGGCCCTCATAGGTCTCCACTGGCTCTCTGCTCCACGCCTTCATGCTGCCCTGGCATCCCAGGACACTGGGTTTAAGTTTGGCTCCTCTTTCCCTGGGGAGATTAAAAGCAATAAACTTCCCTTGGGTGGGTTAGCATCCCATTTCCCCATTACACATTGCCATCTCCCCTTCTCCACCTCAGTTGGCTACCATATGTAGCCCTGGATTTTGTTTGGCTCCTGCCATTCTATCTGGGCCTCACCCCTAAGCCCCTTTTATGCCCCTTTTGCATTTTTTAAACTTACCTCAGCAGACTCACGGTGTAACTTTCCTTTTGTGCTTGGTTCACTTCACTTACCATAACTTCCTCCAGTTCTTCTCATGCAGTGATATGCTTCATGCATTGATCACTGCTTTTCAGCGATGCATAGTATTCTATTGTGTGTATGTGCCACAGTTTTTTAATCCGTTTGTCAGTTGATGGAAATTTGGATTGTTTCCAATTCCTTGTGATTGTGAACTGTGCTGTGATGAACATTGAAGCACAGATGTCTGGCCTTGGTTTGCTTCTTGCCTTTTCTGAGTATATGTCTAGTAGGGGGATTGCTAGGTCTTATGGTAGCTCAATTTTCATCTGTTTTAGATAACGCCAAATAGATTTCCATAGTGGCTATACAAAACTACAGGTACAATAGCAGTGGATGAGAATTCCTGTGCCCCACAGCCCCTCCAATACTTGTTGCTTTCTGATTTTTTGAATTGGGCTATTTTTTGAGGGTATTAGGTCATATCCCATTATTTTTTAATTTGCATTTCTCTCATATGTTTATTGGCCATTTGGATTTCTGCCTCTGTGAAACTTCTTTTCAGGTCCTTTGCTCACCTCCTCAGTGGGCAGTTAGTTTTGTTCTTTTTGGAAGCTACGGGGTATTTCAGATTTTAGTAATAAGGCCTTTGTGTGATGTGTCATTGCTAAAGATGTTTTCCCAGTCTATGGGCTCTCTTATAACTTTCTAGGTGAATTCTTGTGATGTACACAGGTGTTTTATCTTTAGTATATCCCACTTGTCAATTTGTGTTGTGTTCTTCCCTATTTCTGATAGTCTATGTATTCCTTGTGCCAAAGTTCTCATGTTGGTTCCAATTGATGGCCCTAATAGTTTGGGGGTTTATCTCGAGGTTTGGGGGTTTATCTCGAGGTCTGTGATCTACCTTGAGTTTATTCTTGTGAATGGAGTGAGTTTATTCTTGTGCTTAATTTTTCTGCAGGTAGATATTCATTTTTTTCTAGCACCACTTGTTGAAGAGGGCATCTGCTTCCCACATGATATTTTTTTGACCCTTATAAAGGACCAGCTGTCTGTATGCTGATGGTTTTATTTTAGGTTTTCAGTTCTTTTCAATTGGTCTGAGTATCTATCTTTATTCCAATGCCATGCACTTTTGATGGCTGTGGCTATATAATATGTGTTAAAGTCAGGCAAAGCAAGCCCTCCCACCATGTCCTTCTTCTTGAGTTCTCTGCTAATTTTGGCCTTCTTCCCTTTCCATATGAACTTGGTAATCATTTTTTCAATTACTTTGAAGAAAGATGAGGGTAATTGTATTGGAATTGCTTTAAATTTATACAGTGCCCTGGCTAGAACTGACATCTTTACTATATTGAGTCTTCTGATCCACAAACATGGGATATTCTTTCATTTGTTGAGGTAACTCTTGGTTTCTTGTAATAGTGTTCTGTAGTTTTCCTCATATAGATCTTTTGTTCTTTTTGTCAAGTATATCCCTAGATATTTCAATTTGTGCATGGCTATTGTGAAAGGTACCACCTTTTAAATCTCCTATTCTGTGGATTTTCCAATGTGTATAGCAATCTGATAAACTTCTGTTTGTTGATCTTGGATTCTGCCACTGTGCCATACTCCTCTATTATTTCCAGTACTCCCCTTATGGAACGTTTGGGATTTTTCATATATAAAATCATATCATCTGCAAATAACAATAGTTTCGCCTCTTCCTTCCCCAGGCGAATACCTTTGATGTCTTTTGTTTGCCTTATGCTGTTAACTAAAACCTCCAGTACGATATTAAATAAGAGTGAGGACAAGGGACGTCCTTGTCTGGTCCACTTTTTCAGTGGGATTGTGCTACTCTTTTCTCCATTGACTACCACATTGGCTGTTGGTTTTTCATATATAGCTGGTATGGTCTTGACGAATTTTCCTTCTTTTTTTTAATTAAAAATCATTTTTTAGGGGCTCAAACATCATTTTTTTCAATACATAAATAAACACACTGTGACAAGAACCCTCGCACGTTCGCTGCCGTCCTCATTCTCCAAACATCCGCCTTTTCCCCCAGCCCCTGGTGTCGGTTCCTCCAACCCCTCCCCTGTTCCCCTGCTCTCCCTCCTCCACCAACCCTCAATACTTTATAAATTATTATTATTCTGTTGTATGTTACCCTGCCTGACACCTCCCTCAGCTCACTCCCCCATGCCTGTCCTCCAGGTAGGTCATATGTAGATCCTTGCAGTTGGTTCTGTCTCTACCCCACCTTCTCTCCACCCATCTGGTAGTTCCAATCTAACCACTGGCCTGAGGGGGCTCATCCATCCTGGTTTCCCCATATCTCCAGCCCCCCTTTCCACTAGTGTACCTTCTCCAGTCCATCCGGATGTGCAAGGTAGAGGTGGGATCATGATGGTTGAGGGGTAGGGAGACCTCAGGAACTAGAGGAAACTTGTATGCATCATCACTGCCTGGCTGCACTCTGACTAGTCTGCCTCCTTCCCGTGGCTCCCCTGTAAGGGGGTGGCCGATTACCCACCAGTGGGCCTTAGGTCCCCATCCTGCTCCTCCCCTCACTCGTAATGAAGTGATTCCTGTTCTTTGATGCTCAATATCTGCTCCCTTTGGGCCCTCTTGATCACACTTGCTGGTGTGCTTCTTCCCTGTGGACTTTGCTGTCTCCATGCTGAATGGCGACTCAGTTATCTTCAAGTCTTTGAGACTCTAGATTTCAATGTCCTCACTTTCATCCCTCATCCTTGCTATTGAGTTGTGCTCCTTCCTTTCTTTGATTAAATTTACAAGACATTTGTTGATTCAATTTATCCTTTCAAAGACTCAACTTTTAGTTGCAGTAAGTTTTTCCATCGAGTTCTTATTTTCCCTCTCTTGAATCTCAGACCTAATTTTTATTATTTTTCTTTTGCTATGAGTTTACTCGGATACTAGTTTACTCTGCTCTAGTTGCTGTAGGATTTGTGCAAGTGCATCATTTATAAGTTTCTCCTCCTTTTTTATGTGTGCATGCTATGAACACTTCCTGTGACGACTACCTTTGCTGTACCCCATAGGTTTTGGTATGTTGTGTTCTCAGTCTCATTAGTTTCTAGAAATCTCCTAATTTCATCTCTGATCTGGGCATGTACACTCTCCTTTTGCAATAGGGAGTTATTCATCCTCCAATTGTTTACTGTTACATTCTTTATCTTCCTTTTGCTGATTTCCAATCTTATGGCACAGTGGTCAGAGATAAAGAAAGTTCTGTATGATATCAATGAACTTAAATCTATGTAGATTCAACGTGTGCCCTCATATGTGGTCTATCTTTGAATATGTGCCATGTGGGCACATGTGTCAGAATCTATCAGCTTGTCATCCCATGGTGATTTGGGTGTCTTTATGATGCTGGAAGCTATGCCATTGATACTTCAAGTATCAGCAAGGTCACCCATAGTGGAGTGGTTTCACTGGAGCTTTCAGACCAAGACAAACAAGGAAGAAAGTACTACTGATCCATTTCTAATATTAAGTCCATAAAATCCTTAGGAATCACAATAGAATATGTTCTGATATATTGGTGGGAGATGAACCTCATAGGATGGACACAATAGCTGAAACAATGCATAGTTTGGAGCATAGCAATGATTATGAGATGGGACAGGACCAGGCTATGTTTCATTTTGATACACATAAAGCCACTATACAGCAGAGCCTACTTGAGGCATGTAACAAGAAAAACATAGATACTTCACATTCTCCTCCCTCACCAAAGGTATAATATTGAAGAGCAAAATCTTGAATAACTCAGAGAATAAAGACAGAAGATTTTGTTTTGACATATCTGAAGTGGCTCATTAATACTTTCATGGACACTTAGGCCAGCTTTTCTTTTGATCCCTCAGTTTTTCCACTTGTTGTCTTAATATACTGTCAACATTCTTCCTCTAGCTGTCCTTTCCTTCTAGAAAAGTTCAGAAGCTTCACTGCTCAGTGATAGTTAATATGTGTGGAGAGCAGTCCTTGCTAAAAATAAAAGCTCACTGACAACCACAACAAAAAGATTTCATTAGTGCCGAAAAGAGTGATCATTTGCATGAACATTTTAGTACAAATGGAGGCACTGTTATTGAATACTGACCTGGTATTTTACTTTGTAGAGGATGCTGTAGCTATTTTATCACTTTGGCCTGTAAAACTGTATGTGAAAACCTGATCTCCGTACCCATATTATATGCCAATCACAAAACATGAATAAAAAAAGTACCAACAAAAAATTTATTGTCTCCACGTATTCTCACTTGACATACCTTAGACCCTCTTTGTCAGAACTATTATGGGATAACTTTGACTCTCACAGTATAAGAAATGAATGGAAGCTGACAACCTAAATCACAAAGACTGCCTAACTATTCAAGTGAAAACTAGAGTTTACATAACCACCTAATATGGCTTCTGGTTATGTAAAATGTTACTGAATATCTGAATCTTGGATCAAAAGCTTCCTCCACATGAATGGCTTAGTAAAGGGGAGGAAAAATCCCAGACCAAACTGTGCCAATGAAAGCATGGATCATTTCACATTTTGCTTTGTGAAAGAGCAGAGAGACAAGGCGAATGAGGAGTATGCATGGGGCACATCAGAACATTGGGTCAGTGGAAAAAACAAGCCTGGAAAATGTGAGCGAGAGAAGCACATGATTCAAAGGAAAGACACTCAATCATAGGGATCTGGAAAGCGTTCAAGAGAAGTTTAACAACAGGGACGGGGGAATCTTGATTTGGGGACAAACAACACAAAAGCTATAAATTGAATTTGTTAAGTGCTTGATGAGCATTAACTAGAAGCAGTGCTCTTTCTAGGGTCTCTGGGAGATACAAAAAGTTTTGGTTCAATTCCAAACATAAAAGTTGGCAGTTTAAACCCACCCAGTTGGGCTGCAAAAGAAAGACCTGGTTATCTACTTCCAAAAAGATTATAGCCAATAAAACCAAGGGTGATGCACAGTCCTACTCTGTACATATGGAATTGCTCTGTGTTAGAATCATGGATTTGGATGTGGACATTGGAAAGATATAACGAGACATGTATTAAAGTCTTTGATTTCAGAGAGCTCTCTAGGTGGAAAGGCAAAAACTTTTACAGGGGAGAAGTCAGTCTGAGAAAGACTGAATATTGGAAATGTCCAACATATGTGTTGCTATTGCTGTTACTTTTGGTCAAGTTGATTTTGACTCATGGCAATCTGTCATTCATCTTCTTCACGTTAGTATGTTTGAATCCATTGTTGTGGCCATTGCATGCTACCTTCCATGTAACGGGTTCATCTTTCAGCATCATTTCAGACAATATTCTGTTGTGATTCTCATGGTGTTTCTTATAAAGCTCAACTTAGTCCTCAAAGTAAGATCCCCATTTTTCAACCCTTTGAAGTAGTGTTGTGCAGCAGATTTACCCATGTAAGGCATTAGTTGCTCTCTCGACTGTTGCTTCCATGAGTATTGATTATGGAGTCAAGCAATACTCAGGAGAGTGAAAATTGGACTGAGAATCTACTGGATTGTGGCCCAACACAAAGAGAGTAAAAAATCAGTACTCTGCTGACTAGATTGGAAAGATGATGCTCACTGTGGAACTGAAAGGAACATTGGAGAATGGAGACGATGTGTGCAGACAGAATGAAAGAGACAGCCCAGGGAACAGTACAGCTGGTGTGAGGATTTCAAGATGGTGGCAAGTACAGCAAGTGAGAGACCTGCATCACTGAGAGAACTGCCAGGTACACAGATTAAGGATGGTGTCAAGTGATAGAATAAAATATTTGGAAATAAGTCAATTGGAAGCAGAACTCCCAAATATCACTTGCATAGTTGCACTTCATATACTGTAAGTGTGCAATATTTATCTGTCAGAGAAATTAAGCAGAAAAATGCCATGAAAGGTGGAAGCATGTGATGGTAAGCATTGATGAGCAGTGAGTGCTTTAGATAGAAGAGCATGTGATTAATGACCATGGGTCTCACCATTCTCATCTGCTCAAAGCAATAGGAACATGTAGAATGATTAAAACAGCAAAATCTGGAACATGTAATTATACTTGTAAAGTACAATGCAAATATATGTTGCTATTAGAGCAGTGGTGTTATAAAATGAATGAACTTTGAACTTAGATAACCCTGGGTTCAAGCTTTTGCCCCTTCAGGTAATAGTTTTGTGTCGTTGGGGAGATTATTTAACTCCCAAAATGTTTGTTTTATCATTAAAAATTTATAATAATAATATTTATTTACACGACTGTGGTGCACAGAGCAAAAATATATAAAGTACCTAGCATAAAATGAGGCCTTGGCTGAGTAGCTAATGCTATAATTAAGCCCTAGATAGAGACAATTGACTTGTTAAAATTTGTCGCCCGACTGTGTCGACAGGAGGAAATTGAGTAGAGTGGATAAGCTGTTTGAGATGGTTGAGTTTGAAGGGTGAAAAAGATGGGTCGATGTGTGTACCAAAGTAGTTAGATAAAAATACCAAAGCACAGAAAACTCCTGGGGAAGCAATAGCACAGTGAGTTGCCAATTTCTATGTGACAGGAATGTGGGATGGTGATCTAATTAGAGGGGGGATATGGAGTCAGGGACTCATTTGAAGTTACTTTTACCTAACAATTATATTGACTTGTATCAGATGTAGGCTTATTTGGGGACACTTGAAAGAATGATAAAGATCCTACTCAAAGATCCAAGAGATACCCCTTGGTTCAGATTCAAAGTAGAAAGGTAAAATATTATCCTAGACTTTTCATTTTGGGGGCATCTATGTTGGGTCAGAGGCAGTGTTATTTCAATAGTGGAATTCTCCCCTCCCATGATGGAGACCTGGGATCATTTCTCAGGCAATGTACCTCCTGAACTCTTGTCTGTCAGTGGAGGCATGTGCATTGCTCTGAGGCTAAGCAGGTATCAGCAGACTTTCCTGATTAGGAAGAACTGGGAAGAAAAGTTTGATGATCTGCTTCCAAAACTAAGCTAGTGAAAAATCTCATGGATCACAATAGTTGAATCTTGAACTGGTCATGAAGATGACACAGGCCTGACTGTTGAGCACTTAGTTGTTTTGTGCCTGAGGTCACCATGAATTGGGGCAGACTTGATGGTAACTGACAAATCTATTCTAGATGCTTTTCATGCACTAGTCAAAGTTCAATGTATCTGGTAACAAACCAAATGATGCTTAAGAGCGCAATGTGAACTAGAAAACTCCCACTTCTTTCCTTCCTTCTTTTATTAATTCTTCTTTGATGCAAACTTAAAATGTTTCTGCTTTCTATTCTCTTGTTGGTAGCTTTAAAGACTTCTATTAGATAAATGTTAGATCATGTGGGTTATGTTTCTAGTTTTAAAAATCTTATTTGTTTCATGTGAACATTCTGAGGGAATTTCTTAACTTTTTTGGGGAATCTTCCATTTCTTCTCAATCTAAGCAATTATACTCTACCCCCCCAAAACAGATTTCTTGTTCTCTGATCATTCCCTTCCCACAACATCTCACTCTTTTTTTCTAGAATAATGGCTTCACAGAGCTCTCTTTATAATTATTTGACTGAACAAAAAGCTCTTCAAAGTTTTGGAGTTTTCTTTTCCCCCTGAGCTAGTTTTTTGTGGCTTATCTTGGCCCTTTTTTTCATGTTGTGGTATCCTCTTTCTCCACCTGATGGACCATGTTTGTGTTTTGGCATTTACGAAAAAAGCAATGCATGTCGGTGCGAATTTTGGCTGTTGTCACATTTGATGCTTCCCCTTGGAAAAGTGGTGTGCTTCCAAGAGACAAAGGCCTTAGAGGACCACTGACCCACACCCACAGTCATTCCCTTGGTAGTTTTATTCTTTCAGTAGGATGTATTTGACACCAAGGGCAGGGCATGGCAGGGAGGAAATTGTGTGTGTGTGTGTGTGTGTGTGTGTGTGAAGCTATTCCATGATTCTCCTTTCTGTCACTCCAATTCTAACTCCCACCTCGGTGCTGTCTGCTGGCTCTAAGGTTTGAAATTTAAGGTTGTGTGGGGTAGATCAGCTTCAAATCCTTTTCACACTCCTTAAAGAATATTGTAGATAGTCCATTCTTATCTCCTTCCTGTCAACCCGCTCCTATCCCCATCACATGTTCCAAACATGTTGATATTTGTAGAAACCCCCCCTCCCTTTTTATTGGGGAGAGCCCTAGTCTCTTCACACTTACAGTGTTTTTTTTTTGTTTGACTCTAAACTATCAATGAGGAGGGATAGTGGAAAGTATCTGAGGTAAATCTATTTGCATGTTTACATTTTGAACTGCAAGTGGTACAGAAAACAGTTTACATCTCAGACAGCAAACTTGCCAAGTTGCTATATTACTTTTATTCACAGATAAAGACACCAAGAAATCAATGTAATTAGTAACTAATCTCAAGTCACATAGCTAGTAAATGGCTAAAGTGGGAGACAAACTGGCCCAAACATGTCTCAGTACTGTTATTGCTCTAATCCCCAGGGGCAGATCCCTTCTTTAAAACATACAAGAAGAGATTGCTCTTTCATCGTTGTTATCAGAAGAAAAGGCTGGACCTTGAGAGACCCAGCAGATGGGTTAATATGGAGACAGACTTGAGTTCCAGGATAATAGCCACATGTAAGTCACCACAATATGACAAACTGGCAGATGGCTGATGATTATTCCTATGGCAGGACCTCAAATGATATCATCTTGAGGTCTATACAGCTTAGGTCCCTCATCTGGCTGGAGGGCAATGTGACAGGTATGGAAAAAGCTCTCTGTGTGTGCCGGCTTAATAAAGCATAGCACGCCAGGAAATAGGACATTGACCAGGATCTGATAGGTGTGATTTGTGTTAGTAGCCACATCAGATAACTCAAGATACATTGTCCAGTTTGTCTTGATTTATTTACGTGGTCAAATTCTGCATGCTGATGGTGAATTCCACTTTATTTTCTGTTAGTTAGGCTTAAAGCTGCAGCCAGGAACCTGCCCACACCAAGGGAGAGCTGGCAGGTGTTCACCAGGTGCTTCTCTCTCTTTAAATTTGGGCCACAAGCTTACAGCTGAGGCCCAAGCAGAATCGTTTCAGTTGAGAACGTAAAGTGGCAATTCTCCACAGTTAGTTGATCCCGGCCCTAGGAGAGTAGCTTCACTGTAATGAAGTAGGATATTTTCTCTGGGTAGATTACAAATTTCAAATATATCTTCCATGTATCAGAATTTTCTAAATGCACCATGCTTTACAGTGAGGTGGGAAAGAGCAAACTTCACTCAGGAAATTCTAGTCACCCGAAAAGGAAACTCATAGGGGATTCACTAGAAAATTAGAAAAGGGGCACGCTATATCAACATATGTATTAGAATATGCAAAATCACCTGGCAGCGTGCTGGCAATGTAGTATAACAACCAAGGAAAAGGGGGAAGTAAGGGCAATATATTTTGTACAAAACTACTGAGATAGTTAAGGTTTATTGTGCCAACCTGGCTGATAAACACATGTGGGATTAACTGAAGGGCAGAGAGGTAAATGGTTTGGTGAGTCTCTCCTTTCTTGTTCTCTGGTCTCTTGCTCTGTGATAGTCACATCACTGTGTGGTTTCCTTAACTAATTCTCTGCCTCCTGTTCATGAGGAGAATCTACATGGACTTACGTTGATGTAGCCCTGGGTGCTGGAGAAGCCATGTGGAGACCCCTGCCAGGGCTGAGACACTTACATCGCCAATGAATTCAAAGACTTTCTACCCACTGGCCTGCGATCCTTCTGCATTCAGCAACATTGTGTGTGTTTTGTGAATTTGAGGGAATCTTTGTAGATTGGTGGCAGCCATATGGGCTAAGTCGGAATTATGGAGTTGGGCTGGATAGGGTTGTGATGCTTTCTGAATGGACACTTACCTTTTATTTAAAACTCTTTTTATAAATATATGCTTTTCTGTGGTTTGCTTCCCTAGTTTACCCAGACTAGCACAGCCATGACAGACAAAAATGTGCCTTTTTGGTATTTCATTAGGTAAGTATTTAAGCTAAGCTCAAATAGCTGTTAAGTCAATTATTTAGGGCTAGTGAATGCGGCATGCCTCAGAGCCCTGGTGGCATGTCATTCACGTGCTCCACTTCTACCTAAGAAGTTGGCTGTTCCAGCCCATCCACTGATGGAGAGAAGTGTGACCATCTGCTTCCATAAACATTTTAAACTTGGAAACCCAATATGGCTGTTGTCATTTGTCCTTTAAAAGTTTGCAATGTGAAAATTACTTATTGAGTAAAAGACCACTGTGTTAGTCCAGGCAGACTAGGTAAGCAAATCCAGAGACACTCACATGTATAAGAAAGAGCTTTATCACATCACTACGAATGAGGGGGAGAGCAGGGTGGGGATTCAAGGCCCACTTGAATCAAGGCCACTTGGTCACCCCCTTGGAGTCATGAGGAGAGACAGGCCAGTCAAGGTTCAGTGAGGCAGAGATGAAGCATACAACTTTCTTCTAGTTCCTGAAGGCTTCCTCCCCCCAACTATCATGGTCCCAACTCTACCTTACAAATCCAGCTGGAATGGAGAAGGTACACTGGTAGAGATGGGAACTGGAAATACGGACAACCCAACACAGATGAACCCCTCAGGGCCAGTGGTGGGATTGGAGTTACCGGATGGGTGGAAAGAAGATGGGATAGAGAGACGGAACCAACTACAAGGATCTACACACAACCTCCTACCTGGAGGACAGACATCAGAGAAGTAGGCAGGGGGAGATGTTGGGTAGTGTAAGATATGACAGAACAATAGTAATTTATAAAATATTGACAGTTGATGGGGGTGGGTGGAGCAGGGACAGAGATGGAAAGCTGATATCACGGACTCAAGTGGAAAAGCGGATATTTAGAGAATGATAATGGCAGCAGACATGTGAAGGTGCTTGGCACAGTATGTATTTATGTATTATGCAATACAATGTATGAGCCCCCAATAAAACGATTTTAAATAAAAAGAAAGATTTATATAAAGAGTAATTATGTATTAAGAAAACATCCCCGCCTAGTCCAGATCAAGTCCATAAGATTGGTATTACCCCATATGTCAAAACCAGTCCATAAACTCCTGTTTAGACTCACACAGTCTAAATGCACTGTGCAATGATGCACAGTGCAAAAGGAGCACAGGCCAGTGGGTGGACAGTCTTGTGGATCCAGTGGTGGTGGAAACATCTTGGTGCTGGCATGGGTCTCAGTGTTGCTCCATCAGCTCCAAGGCTCTGGCTACCGGCAGCGTCACTCCATGTGGCTTGCCAACAGGAATGTAAAGCAGCAGAGACAGTGGGTCTGGCTTTTAGTGAGCTATTTGCCTCTTTCTTGCCTCCAAATGAGGCAATTAAGCTGTGACCTGATTGACAGACTAGACTCCACCCCTTCTCAAGATGACAGATTATGTAACTGCCACAACCACTACCACATTACAGCCCCAGCCGTTGCCAATATTTTGGTTAAGAACTTTAGTTTGCAAGTGCCAGGAAACCGAACCCACGTCAGCTATTGAATAGGGAATCTTTTGATACAGTTAATTGAGAGTTACAGGGAAGTAGATGCACATGTATTCACTTATCAAGCAATGCCATCAGCACGGGGATTCTCTGCAGCTCACCTCACAGACTTCTTTAGATGGAAGCAAGTATTTGATGTTGTTAGCTAGGGCTTCAGTTCCTCTGCACTTGTGTTATCTGTGTATGTTAGGTGCCACATTGAGACAAGCCCCATTCATAGCAAGCCACTCTTACATTTTTTTTTAATGTTTGAACCGCTGTGTCAATTCATCTTGTCTAGGACATGCCTCTTCTTGGTGACTCTGCTACTTTAGCAAGCATGCTGTCTTTTTCTAAGATTGGTCTTGCCTGGTAACATGTCCGAAGTACAGAAGACAGAGTGTTGCCACTCTTTGCTTCAAAGGAGCACCCTGGCTGTACGTCTTCCAAGAAAGACCTCTTTGAGAGAGGGGACCAACTGCTGGGATCCACATATGACCACCTTCCTGGGGTATGGACAACAGGGGAGTG
>PVJH01012401.1:0-64683 GCA_004026705.1 Nesogale talazaci
TTTTTTTTTTTTAGTTTTTTTTTCTTTCTTTTTTTTTTCTTTTTTTTAGTTTTTTCTAGGCATCATTGCCCTCTGGGAGTAGGAGGCCCAGCCTTTGCTCCTGTGAAGCTGGAATTGAACTTCCATCCCAGTGGGCCTCAGTCCTGCGCACAACCACTATGGCACCAGGGCTCAGCCAAGAGTGCAGTCTTTCTTTCTCTCTTTCTTTATTTCACTTTTTTGACTGCAGCTTTTATGGAATAGAATTAAATGTATAGAAAACAAAACTCCTTTCACAACTGAGAGAATAAACAGCTTCATGATAAATGTAGAAAAAATTGAAGTTGTCAAGGATATCACCTTGCTTAGATCCACAATCAGTGTTCAAGAAGCAGCACTCAAGAAATTAAATGCCATATTACACTGGGCACATATGGGCCACAAGACCTTTTAAAGTGTTGAGGAGCACAAGGTTACTTTGAAGACTAAGGGGCACCTGACTCAAGTCATGGTATTTTCAATCATCTCATATGCACATGTGGCTGCAACAATGGGCTTAAACATAAGGTCAATTGTGTATTGCTCTGTTTTACATAGGGTGGCTATGAGTGAGAACCAACTCTATGAGCTCTAACAACAGCAGCAGCAGCAGCAGCAGCAGCAGCATGTGAAAGTTAGACGTGGTATAAGGACGACCAAAGGAGAATTGATGCATTTGAATTATGGTGCTGGAAAAGAATATTGAAATTGCCACGGACTTCCAGAAGAACGAACAGTTCTCTCTTGGAGGAAGAACAACCAGGATGCTCCTTAGAAGTGAGGATGGTGAGACTTTGTCTCGTGTCCTCTGACTATGTTATTGGGCGAGACCAGTCTGTGGAGAACACCATGATTGGGAGAGGGGTCTGAAAACGAGGAAGGCCTTCAACGACATGAATTGACAGTGACTGCAATCATGGACTCAAGTCTAATGGTGGCTGTGAGAATGATGCAGGAGGGGCCGTGTTTAATTCTGGTGTGTGTAGGGTTGTGTGTATAGAATGAACCAACTTCACAGGACCCCACAACAACGGGAAAGGAGCATGTGATTATTTATTTGCATGGGTACAAATGAAGGGTTTGATAAAATGCAATATCCATTTATTATTTAAAAAGAAAAAAGAATGTATAACAAAGAAGGAATAGAAGGACTCTTAACTGGATGAAGGGGTATCTCGTAGGGAAACTCCACAGAAAATAATAGGCTTAGACGTTAAGAATATCGGTGCTTTATTTGGTGGGCAATATCGCCATGGTGTCCTGTTGGGTGCTATGGAGCCAGCACCAACACATAAAGGACTAGGTACAACAAAACCAAACACTTCCTTCTCTTGCACCATCCTCATAATAACTACTGTGTTTGAGCCTGTTGTAGGCATTGAGTCAATCCACCTCATCCAGGGTTTCTCTCCTTTACAGCTGATCTACTTTTCTCAAGTAAGATGTCCTTGTCTAGGAACTGGCCCCTCCTGATAACATATCTGAGGCACATGAGACAAAACCTTGCCATCCTCATTTCTAAGGAACATTCTAGCTATCAAGACTGATTTGTTCATTCTTCTGGGAGCCTGTAATGTATTCAATATTCTTTGCTAACACCTTAATTCACATGTATCAATTCTTTTCACTCTATTCATTATCCAGCTTTCACATGCCCAAGGCAATTGAAACCTCCACACCTCTTATCAGGCACATGTCAGTCCTCAAAGTGACCTTGCTGCTTTTTAACAGGTCTTTTGCATTGTATTTGCCCAATGCGGTACATCATTGGATTTTCTGACTTCTATTTCTGTAGGGAAATTCTTGGCAACTTATATCTCCTCGTTCCCTCTCTCTGACTTTTAATAACAAACATTTATTGTCTCATGATTCTGGAGGTTGGTAGTCCAAATTCTGAGTCTCATAGGCCATATTCTTTCTGAAGACTCCAGGGAAGACTCCTTTCTTGTTCCTATCAGTGATTTGCAGAACTGAGCATTCTCTGGGTTACAAATGCATCATCACTGGGATGTCTTCCCACCATGACCATGCATTCATCCATCCATCCTTTGAGAAGCATTGTGTGTCTGACTCGGTTCTAGAAGCTTGCTGGAAGCACAGGAGATGGTGGACGTGGGAGTTGATTCTGAATCATACTTGCAGGAAGGAAGTCATCCAGGAAGATGCCTCAGCGACACTTAACATTGAGCAGCTTTGCATCTGCTACAACGAGGACACATCAGACTGGCCTTAATTAGCCATATCAACCATCAAGGTCCAAAGATGGTGGAACAATGATGACATGAAGCCTGCACAGTAGCGTCTTGCCTCTGACAACATGGCCTTGCAACACAGATTGTTGTGTCTGTTGCTATGGTGTTGATTCCAACTCAAGGTGGCCTCCCAAGTTTCTGGGTAGAACTTCTCAATAGAGTCATCTCAACTGTAATCTTTTTTTTTTGGGGGGGGGGGAGGTCAGGTATCACTGCCCTCTGGTGGGAGTGGGAGGCCCAGCCTTGCTACTGCTGGATTTGAACTGCCAAGCCAATGGGCCACAGTCCTGCACTCAACCACTACACCACCAGGGCTCAGCCTTAACTGTAATCTTTTTTTTTTAAAACCACCTTTTTATTGTGAATTAGGTTTCATAGAGTAGATCATTAGTTTTGCATTCAATATTTTGTATATCTTTTGTTTCACTCATTCATTGTAATCTCTTCAATGTACTTTTTTTTGGGGGGGGGGCATCACTGCTCTCCGGTGGTGGGAGTAGGAGGCCCAGCCCCACTGCTGGAATTGAACCTCCGTCCCAGTGGGCCGCAGTCCTGCGCACAGCCACTACGCCACCGGGGCTCAGCCTCTTCAATGTACTATTGCTTATCCTCCCCCCCCTCCCCGCCAACACACATTTTTTAAAATAACTTAATGTGTCAGAAGTGGGACTCAAACCCCCACCTCCATTCAGAGACCAGAATCCTCAACTGGAGGAAGCAGAACTTGAGTCTGGTGCCTTAGATCACTCAGCCATCCTGACACTTGCTTATTTCCTTCTTGTGTTTCCTGTTCCCATTTCTCCTTCTTTTCCACTCCTCTGAACTTTGTCCTTGGGAAGACAACTTCAACCTTTTCTCTGTTTATCATGATGCTGCTTACAGGTTCAGCTATGAGGATTTTAATTTTTTCACATTGGGGATTATCTACCCCAAGGGGTATAATCCATTCTAAAGGGTATATTCTGTAACCTTCACCAATAGGTGCTTCAAATCCTCTTCACTTTCAGCAAGCAAGGTTATGTCAGCTGCATATTACAGGTTATTAATGAGCTTTTCTGAAATCCTGATGCTGGATTCTTCTTTATATTGCCTAGAGCAGCAGTTCTCAACCTGTGGATCATGACTCCTTTGGGAGTCAAACGACCCTTTCACAGGGGCTGCATGATTCATAGCAGTAGCAAAGTTATAGCTATGAAGTAGCAATGAAAATAATTTTGTGGTGGTGGGGGGGCCACCACAACATGAGGAAATGTGTGAAAGGATCATGGCATTAGGAAGGTTGGGAACCACTGGACTAGAGTCTTATATTATTGCTCATCATACAAAAATGAATACATATGGTGAAAGGATGCAATCTGTTTGTGTTAGTCTGGGTAGATCAGAGAAGCAAATTCATAGGCACACATAGGTATGTAAGGTTTATATACAAGAGAAACTGAACATTGAGAAAGCATTCCAACCCAGTCTAGTCCAAGCCCACAAGTCTGATAGTATCCCAGAAGCCCGTACCAATCTATAAAGTCTTCTTCAGACTCATAAAACACTTGCAAAAATGCTGAAGGCAAGCCAGATGGGTAGAATGCCTTTGATCCAGTGGCATTGTAAACAGCTCAGCACGGACAGGGGTCTCCAAGTAGTTCCTCCAGTTCCAAGGGCATGAGGTCTATCAGCGTAGTGCCATGTGTCTTGTCAGTAGCACATCTCCAAAGGAGTGAGTGAGTGTCTCCTGCTCCCAAGAAGGAAGTACCACATTTCCCAAAATTCTCAAAGGAGAAGGCTATCCCCACACAGAGGTCTCATTGACTATCTCCAGATTGACAGGCTAGACTCCACCCCTGTACTCTTAATCCTCAAATTGACACCAGATTAAGTGACTGCCACACTGTGATGCATACTTTTTCCAATTTAAATCCATGAGTGTTCACTTGTTCTGTTTTCTTTTTCACTGATATAATTTCCATGTGAACACAATTAGATGTTCTGGAATTTCCAATTGTATTAGTCTGGGTAGACTAGAGAAACAAATTCACAAACACGCATATGTGTATAAGAGAGAGTACATTAAGAAAGCATCCCAATCCAGTTCAGTAGAAGCCCATAAATCCAATATTAGCTCATATGTCTGAAACCAAAATATAAAGTCCTCTCCAGATTCACTGAACACAAGCAAGGACACTGAGAGCAGGACAATCACAGGCCAGTGGGTAGAAAGTTTTTGGACCCAGTAGCATTGTAAGCGTCTCAGGGCTGGTAAGGGTTTCTATGTGGCTCCTCCAGTGTCCAGAGCATGGGTCTATTAGCAAAGTACCATGTGTCTTGTCAGTAGTGTGTCTCTTAGAGAGTAGGCATATTCACACACACACACACACACTCTCTCTCTCTCTCTCACCTCCAAAGAAGAAATAAAGGAATTCCCAGAATGCTCAGAAGGCCATTGACACCAGATTATGTAACTACCACACCAATTGTTTGCAATTTTATTCATGGTTGGTTATGATCTACACAAATGCCCTTTTGCAGAGTAAGTTTTAGAGTCTCTTCTGACAACCATTTTGGACCTTTTAATTTTGTCTTCTTAATAGCCTTTTGCTTTCTCCTTGTCTTTGATGTCATCCTATAACTCAGTGGATCTTGTCATTAGTGTTCATGCACCAAATCTAAGCAACCTCTCCACTCTGAGTGACCCTGCTAGTTTTTGAAATACTGATGGTATCTTCTCTATATGTATATCTAGAAGACTATTTTGACCGAGCAGACCTCACTTTAGCTGGGATCAGATTTTCGAGAGTGTGGAAAAGGAAGATGATCATTTAGTGGCTGCCATGGGAATTGTGCTAAGGTCCCTCCAAACCAACCAATATTCCTAGCAGGGTGATGTGATACTGATGGGAAATCAAGCCAAAATGGGGAACGGAAACATGTATGTCTTGGAGAAGACAAATGCATTCCAATTAGTAGGAAAAGAGGGGCCAACCTCCTAACAGGAAAAAATGACTAATAATACTTTTACAGACCCCCAAGGAGAGACTAGCCTGGTATTATGCTCCTAATAGGGCACTTTGGTCCAAGTTCTTGTGCACTCATTGGGGAACCAGACTATGGGACATAGAATACTAGGGCATCAAACCCTAAAACTCTAAGGCACACAACATATAGGGACAATAACTAGAATAAGGGTTCCTGATGGTGAGGGGGTACAGCAGGGTAGGCAGTGTATTGGGGAGCCGATAACAAGGAGTACAAGAAGGATGAAAATGTTGTTTTTCTGGGTCCCTAGTAACTTAATTTATTTATTTTCCAAACCAGTTTATTAGGAGCTAATACAGACATCATACCACTCCACAGTTCAATCACACCAAGCAGTATTGTACAATTGCTACCAAAGTTAGTTTCAAAATTTTTTCTTCTTGAACTCTTTGATATCAGTTCCCCCTTACCGCGTGCCATTCCCCCCACCATTCTCTCACCCAGGTGCCCTTATTCTAGTTGTTCCCTCTATAGGTTAAACTATCCTGGGTTCCATATACAGAAAAACACATAGCAAAGATTCAGGAAGGTTACCCACAATGAAAAAATACAACAGAGATAAACCCCAATGAGAAAAATACAGAAAATATGAAAAACTAGATTAAACACAAAGAGTATCACAAGGGAGACCAAGTGACAAGGATTTTAACCATTCAGGTTGGATTCATCATGCTCTTTCACTGCAGTCATCTCTTCAAGACTCTGTGTGCATTTATTCTCATCTCTTCATATGGTCAGAAGAAAATCACCAGAGGCCATTCCCAGTTAGATCATGCAAATGTATTCTGGGGCTTCTGTTGTTATCCATAGTCTTCTGCACATCTGAATCTTACAATTTAAATGCAGACACTATTCCCTCCTTCAGATTTATATTATATAATTTACAATCTTTTGGTTACAGCTGTTGGAAGAATTGCTTTGAAAATTATTGTGGTAGCAATTGTACAATTGTACAATTATATCAATTGTACTGATTGATCCTTGATATGACTGAACTGTGAAATGACATGATGTCTGGATTATGTCCCAATCAAGTAATTTGACGAAGCTTAAAAAAAAAGAGATATTGGTGGCATAACTTTCAGCATCACATATTTTATGAAACATACAAATATCTTTAGTAATCAATAAATCAACTCTTTAGTAGCTATTATTCTGCAAGGGAAATGAATTATTTAATGTGGCACTTCTTGCCAATGTCTCTAACCCCACCAAACAAACATTTCCTGCAAGGGTCTGGGGAGGGAAGATTCTGATGGGATCCACCTGTGGTCTCTGTGCACAGGATTCCCTGGAGTGTCTTCCTGAGAGCAAAAGAAGGGATCTCATTACCAAAAAGAGCCAGGAGTGGAGCTTCTTCTCTGGATCTGAGATCCTTGCACAGAGTATCTCCCAGATTCAGAAGATGGTATTCATCCGAGGAACAGAGCAGAACCAGGAGTCGGAACATGGAACAGGGAGACACACTACCCAACCCACAGGGCAAGTCAAGCTAAATGTTTTTGTGCAGGAGCTTGGCTTGCAGGGTGGGGTGGGGAGGGAGAGCAAAAAGAGGAGCTGATAGGATGGACTCAAGTAGAAAAAGCATTTTGAAAATGCTGAACCCTGGTGGCGTAAGTGGTTGAGTGTGGGGCTGCGGCCCATAGGCTTGGCGCTTCAAATCCAGCGGCGGCTCTCAGGAGCGACACTACGTAGCACCCACAACCACCAGAGGCAGTGATGCCCCCCGCCCCCGAAAAAAACAAAACAAAAAAGTGTTTTAAAAATGATGATGGCAACATACGTACAAATGTGCTTGATACAATTGATGTATGGATTGTTGTAAGAACTGTAAGAGCCACCCGATAAATTTTAAATCTATCTTATTATCTATCTATCTATCTATCTATCTATCTAGCTATCTATCTATCTATCTATCATCTATCATCATCATCATCATTATCATCTACAACTATGAGAATTCCCCAGTCAGGACAGTATTTGGCTCTGTTGTACATAAAATCACTTGACAGCACCCAACAATAACAAATCTGTTAGACCAATGGATCTTGTGTCACCTGAAACTATGGTTAAAGGTTGTATATACCCGTCTTTGATCCATCTTGAGTTCATGTTTGTACATGGTGTGAGATATGGGCTCTGTTTCATTTTTCTGAAAATGGATATCCAGTTTTGCCAGTACTGTTTAAAGAGATTTTCTTGTTCCTATTTAATGAGTTCTGGTCCTTTGTCAACGTTTGGCTACCCATAAGTGGGGGGAATTACTTTGGGGTTCTCAAATCTGTTCCTTTAGCCTAGGTGTCTTTCCTTGTACCAGTGCCAATCTGTTTTGACTGCAGTGTCTATGTGGTAAGTTTTGAGATTGGATTGTGACCAGTCTCCTACTTGGCTCTTTAGTGATTCTGTGCTAATCTGGTATCTCTTTCTTTTCCATATAAATTTGTTGATTAGTTTTTCCAGTTATTCAAAGAATGGTGTTGTAAACTAGAATTGGATTTCATTATATCTGTAGATTTTGTGGGGTAATACTAACAGTTTTATAATGTTTACTCTTCCTATCCTCTAACATGGCATATTCTTCCATTTCTAGAGCTCTTAGTTTCATATAGCGGTTTTGCAATATTCTTTGTAAAGGTCTTTTGGGAGTTTATTTGTTTAGATTTATTAGCACCTGAGCTTTGGGGCAGGGTTCTGGTGCATGGTCTAGAAGGGGATAAGATAGCATCACCTGATACTTAAGAAATATACTGAAATATACTGAATACTTAAGAAAGTATTTCATCTTTGAAGCGGGTATTGTGGTACTGTGGGTGAGACATTGGGCTCCTAATCTCAAAGTCTGTGGTTCAAATCCACCAGCCACTCTATGGGAGAAAAAGAAGCCTGTCTACTTCTGTAAAGAATTACAGCTTGGGAAACTCGATGTAAGACTATGATGAGTTGAAGTGAACTTGATGGCAGTGGGGAGTTTACTTTTAAAATTTAAAACAGCATTATGTCCCCCCCCCATTTCCTTTTCAGAGCTCATTTTGTTAAAGGAAATTCTAATGATTTTTGTATGAGAATCTCGTACCCTGCCATGTTGCTGAATATTTCAATTTGTTCCAATAATTTTCTTGCTCAGTCTTTGGGATTATCTATGTATAGAATCATATCACCTGCAAATAGAGGCAGTTTTAATTCTTTGCCCATTTGGGAACATTTCATTTTCCTTTCTTGCCTGTAGCTCTGGTGCCTGATCATAGTTTGCTAACCCTCAGAACATTTAGCCATAACCCAGATGTCAGCTGAGTTTCCCATTGCACAACCTCACCAGTGTTTCTCCACATTCCTGTTGAGAATGTGTTCTGGCTGGTTCCTGTTACCTTAGGATCATTGGTCTGGCTCAAGGCCCATCACCTTCGTATAGACTTGCATCTAGCATTTTGCAGGGCCCAGGGAAGGTTCACAAGCCAACTCTCTAAATATTTTAAAAACAAATAAAGGAACTATGTCTTGTCCTTCTGTCTTGACCAATCCTCCTTCAACCTAGAAGGTGAGGTTGAAATGGACAATTCCTAGACTCAATTCTATACAGAATGTAGCAGCAGCATGGAGACAACCACTTCCTTCCCACCCACTCTCTCCTCTCCCAGTCCACCAACCTCTTTCCACAGTAGCCGACTACCTTCGTTTTTTCATATTTCTGCCATCCCTTCTCATACAAGGGGTTTCATATGAAAACACAGATGGTCCAGCATCTCTGTGCTCTGTCTACTTACCCTTGAAAAGCTACCCCTTGGGTAAATCTTGGCACCCTCGCGCAGCACAACCAGTTAATGTGCATGGATACTAACCAAAAGTTTAGAGGTTTGAGTCCATTCTAAGGCGACTTGGAGGAAAACTTCGCTTTTGAAAATTAGGGCGTCTCTTCGTTGAATCAGTTTCACAGCAACTTGTGGACAAATCTTAATCCAGGAGGTCTGCACACCAGCAATGCGCACTCTACGTTCAAAGTTTATCAGCACCTGAGCTTTTGGGCAGGGTTCTGGTGCATGGTCTAGAAGGGGAGAAGATAGCATCACCTGAGAATTTGTTGGAATTGCAAGCCTAGCTCCCACCACTGTGGACCTATTGAATCAGAACCTGCACTGTCACCAGCCTCCAGGGGACTCAGTCCTTAAAGCAGGGTGAGAAGCTCTGTTTCAGTCTCTAGACTTGATATTAGAATCTGGAGCTCATCCCTCAGGTTGGAGACCAATCCACTTTCCTTTTGCAGACATTTCTCTTTCTGCACAAGGCTAACTAAGGGTAGCAGTTCAGTCATGTTTTCTTTATGCCTGTAAAAAAAAGAGAGAAGAAACACATGTATAAAGTCTTATTGTTACTGAAGATTTGGAGGAAAAGGCAAGGGAGACTATGCTGCCATTTTACACTAGATAATTAAAAAAATCAAATTAGATACTCATCTTTTTCAAAATTCCCTCAATTGTTCCCAGGTGTCTTCCCTTCTTTCCCGCCCCGCCCCGCCCCCCACCCCCCGGCCCCACCAAGAGTCCCTTTTCTTTACTTTGCAGTTCTTGTCACTGCCCCAGCCTCAGCTCTGGCTCCCCCTTGACTTTTCTAAAGACTCAATGTCTCTGCTAATGCCTAAATCCATTGCTATTAAGTTGGGACCAACTCACGGTGACCCCACATGTGTTACAGCAGAATTGCGTTCTACAGGTTCTCCATGGTTAATTTCCCAGAAACAGATCACCAGACTCTTCATCACCTCTGAGTGCACTTGAACCCTCAAACTTTTGGCTAGCGGCTGAACATGACTGATGACTTCAGTTGCTTGCACCACTCAGATTCCACCTGTAAGCCATAGGCCAGATTTTCACTCTCCATCTCTGTCTGCAAGAGGAAGAGTGGGGTAAAGTGGCAATGATCATCCCTTGATTTAGGCTATGCCACCTGCAGTTCAAAAGAAAGACAGTTGACATTTTAAAGTGCTCTCTGGATATAGATTCACATTCAACATCGCCAGGAAGAAATTAAATGATGGTGGTGGGCAATGAGCAAATATGTTGCAAGAGACTTCTTTAAAGTGTTTTAAAAATAGTAAAGACAACATTTTGAAGACTATGGTGTGCCTGGAAATAGCCATAGTATTTTCAGTCATCGCATATATATGCAAATACTAGATAATGCACCCAGGAGACCAAAGAAGAACTGATATTTTGGAATTATGGTATGGGCAAATAATATTGAATATACCAGGGACTGCTAGAAGCATGAACAAATTTATTTTGGAAAAAGTACAGCCAGAATGTTCTTTAGAAGCGAGGGATTTATAGCAGAGTTTTGCTAGACATTTCACTCACTTGGAACCTACCTTCAGAGAGACTACTCCCTAGAGGATATCACGCTTAGAGTGCAAGAGAGGCAGACGCTTCAGGAGATGGATGGACACAGTGGCTGCAGTAATGGGCTCAAACACATGTAAAGAGGCTCGTGCAGGTGTACACAGAATGTTGTTGCTATGAGGCAAAACCTGCTCAAGGGCACCTAACAACGACACAGCCCAGACTACTGACGGATTCTGTTCTAAAGTAAGTCTGCAAGTTGAATTTGTGCATCAGTCTGAACAAGGTATGCTTGCTTTGAATCTAACGACATTTAGCCAAATGTTTGTCATAGTATATAGTCTACCTTGCTATTCCTAAAAACCTAAAAGAAATACTTGCAGATGCACAAAAAAATCCTTAACATAAGATTACAGTCATAATGATGTCTTTGGTGCATGCCACAAAGTAGCTCATGTTTGTTATTATGAATCACTGCATCGACCTCACATTTTTAGTACAACAGGCATTAGGGGCGTTGTACTAACTCCTGTTGTACATAACTGAGACATGAGTAAGCAGAGGCTCGCCTGTAGATGTTTTCCTTGCCACTAGGCAAACCTGAGTTGAGACACTTCAAATTAATCATGGCTGCATAGTTCCCAAGTTATTTTAATTCTTAAAAATCATTCATCACATAGCGTGCATCCAACTGCTAAAATCATATCTTTGTATGGACCATAATCCATCTTGTAAACCTCAACTATGTACAAGGGGGCTGCAAAGAGATTGTGGAAAAGTGAAATTGAGCAGCAATGAAATTTCCCATGGACTTTTTGACGCCCCCTTGCATTTGTTTACCTCCTGCTGTCCTTCTTTTTAATTGCATTTCTAGATGTACTATTTTAGAAAGTCATGAATATAATTACATCACTACATATTTCAGAATCAAATGCTTCTCAATCAGTGAGACATGTTATCAAGGCACAAAAGAAAGCCGTCTCTATTTTTTCATGGGATGGATGGCATTTTTCCTGGCCGGTATTGTTCTTCATGTCTATGGAAGGGACTGCTAAGGACAAAGAGCTTTGGTTGGGGGGGTATAGTTCATTCGTTATCCTGCTTACTGTTCAAATGAGTATGGTTCCTGGATTCAGAGAGCACAGATTTGTAGAGCGAGAGTTCAGACAGTGAGCTTGGATAGCAAAGAAAACCTGCCAAGAACATATGCGTCACTGCCCTCGATTGATTCCTGCTCACAGTGAAAAAATATAGGGGACTCAAGACTGTAGATCCTTAAAGGAGTGAACAGCCTCCACTTTCTCCTGGGGAGCAGATAGTGGAGCCGAACTTCAGGCTTTATGGTGAGAACACCAATGCTTTCGCAACTGCATCACAAGAACTCCGGATTGCACCATAATAGCTCTGAAATGAAAAACAATAAAAAAAAAACCCTCTATGGTAGAAAACTGTGACTTTAAATATTAAAATAGGTACTATTCCTAATTCATTTGGCTATCCAAATTCAAGACTGATTTAACTCCTGATGGCCAAACTGTGAGCAGAGTCCTGACTAAGTATCACTAAAAACCCAAAGCAAACCCACAGCCCATGAGCTGATTCTGACTTACGTAGTTATTAGGTGAGCTCAGTCTGTTCCAGTTCATAGCAGCCTTCTGTGCGGCCGGACAAAGCCCCGCGCAGCCCTGCTGCAGCCTCACAGCTGTTCTTACGTCTGAGCCGATGGTTGCAGGCACTGTGTGAAACCCTCTTTCTCATCGAGGGCCTTCCTCTTTTTCGATGCCCCTCTACTTTCCCAAGCATGATGTCCTTCTCCAGGGACTCCTCTCTCCTGACAACGTGCCCAAATTGTGTGAGATGAAATCTCACCATCTTTGCCTCTTAGGAGCATTCTGGTTCTACTTTTTCCAAGATAGAGTAAAAAAAATTATTTTGGAAGTCTATGGCACTTTCAATATTCTTTTACAGCACCATAATTCAAATGCACCAATTCTTCTTCAGTCTTCTTTATCCAATGTCCGACTTCCACATGCAAATGAGGTGGCTGGAAACAACATGGCTTGGGCTCAGTGTAGCACCATCCTCAAAGTAACTGACTCATATCAAACCTGTAAGACAGAGTTGAATTGCCCCATAGGGATTCCAAGCCTTTAAGCTGTACAGAAACAGACTGCCATATCTTTTTCCCACATGGTGGCTGGTGGATTTGAACCAGTGACCTTTTAGATAATAGGTAGGTGCTTAAGCACTGTACCACTAGGATTCCTTAAGCACCATTAAAATTTCCTACATTAAATTAAGCAACCCAGAGACATGCAAAGGTACTATGAAAGTGGAATTACATAATGCTTGTAGAGAAAACCACTTTATTTTAAATATGTCTGCCAGAGAGAAAGACATTGAGTAAAGAGTGCTCTACTAAAATGTTAAAAGATTTTCTTGGATTGTATTAGGCAGGGTTCTCCAGAGAAACAAAACCAGGACACTTATGATTTGACTGATGGATAGATTTATGCAGCATGAAGGAACACAACAGCTAATTTATCCATACAACATTACAGAGGGCTCAGTTGAACTCATTTCTGTGAAACAGTTAATATACTGGAAGTACTTCAACTCAAGAGGGCTGCTGGGTCCAAGGCCAAAGAAACAGTCAGCTGAGTCTTCCCTCAGGCAATGTAGGCAGAGTCTGCCGACAGGCAAAAAACAGCAGGGTAGGCCACCAACAGTCAGTAGCTCAGGAGCTCAGCCAAGCAGACCCAGATGGGATATCGAGCTCAAGCAATCCAAAATGACAGGATCCTCCAGCCTCAAGCTCAAGCGATGTACACACCAGCAGCGTGGCAAAGCACGTTTCGAAGGAAACTCAATCTCTAGTGAGGCTCACAGGGTGTAGGCTCATAAGTTGAGACAGAGAACTAGCTAAAGCAGCCACACACTGGTCTGATCACCAGAGAACAAGAAAATGAGGGGTGGGTGGGCCTTGCTGAGTCATTTATTTCTTTGCTCTCCAACTAAACTGTGACTTAAGTCCACATGTTTCTATTGGCCAGGATTGCACAATACACCTTCCAATCACATGAACATTGACAAGCTTTGTAGAAATTGTAACCTCTTTATGGAACGTGACTCTCCCTGCTTTGAACAGCCTGAAATATTGTTAGCTGTAGTGCTGGAAGATGGGTCTTTCTGGTTGGAAGACTTGGAAATGCTACTGAGAAAGAGCTGCCTTCTCGAAGTAGAATAGATGACAATGATGTGGATTGTGCGATGCTTTGGGGCTCTTCATTTGATTATGATACAGGACTCAAAATGAGAAGAAACAACTGCAAACACCTATTAATAATCAGAACAAGGAATGTAGGAAGCATGAATTTAGGAAAATTGGAAGTCATCAAAATGTAATGGACTGTGAAGCACAGGAAGAGTGGATGCACGATGATAATAACTGATACAATGTGCTATAGGGGATTCAGGGATTGGGGGTCGGTGATAGGGAGGGAAAGGGGACTTGGGGAGTAAATCATGAAGGTGGAAGGGGGAGGCATCACTTGAACTGATAGTGATTGTACAACTCACATTAAAGGTGATTTTACCAAGGGCGGGGGAAACGCTCTAAGATTGATGTGGTAGAGAGTGTACAATTCTCCTTGATATGATTGAATGATTGAGTTATTGAATTGTATAATATGGAAATTATGTGGCAATAAAACTGTTGAAAAATCGAACACATAAAGCTTGATATCGTAGGCATTAATGAGCTGAAATGATCATTCTGAATCAGACAGCCATATGGCTTACTTTGCCAGGAATTACAAATTCAAGAATAATCGACAGAGGGAAAATCAATATATGTGGGACTCTGACGTTTTTAATGGGTGGTGTCATCAATGTTTAGAATGGTATGTTCTGATAACATGCGTGGCATCCCTGTTAGAAGTGAATAGAATTACATAGCCAACTACACCATTATGTCAAAAGTGAAGCAATTAATAATTAATTACCACTCTGACATTTTTGAGTGCTCGGTTTATTTACTGCAAACACACATAAAACAATTTAGTAATCTTAAAATTAACTTAAACTATTAAATAAGGATATCAGAGCAAATGTAAGAAGAGAACAAAGGCAGTGCACTACACACATCATGATTCCAGTGTCATTGTCCCAATAAGCTTTGGTTGCCTTCATCCATCAGCGCCCTCACCCCAGGAAGAGTTGACGAGAGTAAGAGTTGATGTGTCCTGGGTTCCTTGCTCTCTAAAATGTCAGTGTCTCCACCAGGCTTTAAGTAGGCAACTTGGATGGCTCTTTGACATCATTTTGGAAATTCCACAGCATTTAGCCAAGTCTTATTGGGGTTCCCCACACCTTCTAGCGTGTCTCTTCTGATCATTTGTCGATTCATGGTAGTGGCCCAATTTGGGCCAGGCCTGAGTGTCACTTTTGTTTCTTCTTCAAAATGGAGTTTCTTAGGTTGTTTTTTGGAATGTGGCTCAACATCTTATAAGGTGGTTCAGCGTCTTGCAAGGAAGTTCTATATCGTGCTTTCATTAGACATGAGCACACCTTCCCCATGTGTGGGTTAGTGCCCTGTTTTGCCACAATCCACGTCCTTTCCCCTTCTATCTCCCCATTTTTAGTTGGATGCCATATGCAACCCTGGGTTGTGTCTGACCCCTGCCAGAGTGCCTGGACCTCGCGCCAAGAATTTGTGCATTTGGTGGTTTTTCCCTACGTCCCTTGGCATTTTAAGCTTACCTCAGTAGACTCAAGCTGCTCTTGTCTTTTTGTGCCTGGTTTACTTCACTTAGGATAATTCCCTTAACTCTTTCCATGTGTTGATGTGCTTCATGCATCATCACTGCTTTCAGAAATGCAGAGTACTCCATTGTATGTATGTGCCAGAGTTTTTTGATCCATTTGTCAGATGATGGACATTGAGACTGTTTCCTATTCTTTCCAATTATGAACTACGTTGCGATAAACATTGAAGCACAGATGTACGGTGATGGTCTGTTTCTTACTTCTTTTGGATATATGTCCAATAGGGAAATTGCTGAGTCATCTGGTAGCTTAATTTCCATCTGTTTTAGCTATCGCCATATTGATTTTCATAATGGCTGCACCATACCTACAGGACCACCAACAGTGAATGAGAGTTCCTGTCTCACTACATCCCTTCCAACACTTGTTACTTTCTGTTTTTTTTTTAAATTGGGCTATCTTTGAAGGTGTTAGGTGGTATCTCATAGTTGTTTTAATTTGCATCTCCCTTATAGCTAATGATTGGGAACATTTTCCCAGAGTACTGTAGATCTTAGTAATCAGGGTTTGGTCTCATGAGTCATTGCTAAAGATGTTTCTCAGTCTGTGGCCTCTCCTATCTCTTGGTGAAGTCTTTCTATGTACACAGGTGTTTTATCTTCAGTATATCCCCTTTGTCAATTTGTGCTTCCTCTGTGTTTGTGTCCTTCCCTATTTCCAACAGCCTACGTTTTCTCTGCACCAAAGGTCTTAGGATTTGTCCCAATTCCCTCACTGATGGCCCTGATCATTTTCCTCAAGCTTTTTAAACAGAAGGTCAGTTCACTGTCCTTCAGACCATTGGAGGGCTGGACCACAGCTTTAAAAAAAACAACCATGAGCAAATTCACTGAGGGCCCGGGATGAATCGGCTGCTAAGCAGGACAGCAGCGATGGGAACAACATCCAAAGTACAGGATAAATGTCCTCAACAGGCAGCATGCAGCTCATGGGTCCTTGGTTTAGGGTTTTACCTCATGATCTATGATCCACCTTGAGTTTATTCTTGTGCATGGAGTGAGATAAGGTTCTTGCTTTATTTTTCTTCAAGTAGACATCCATTTTTCCTAGCACCACTTGCTAAAGAATTATCCACTTCCCATTTGATATTTTTGAGGCCCCTATCAAAGATCAGTTGTTGGTATGCTGATGATTTCATTTCTGGGTTTTCAGTTCTTTTTCATTAGTCTGAACATGTCATTATACCAGTATCATACTGTTTTGACCACTATGGCTGTACAGTTGGTGCTAAATTCAGGTAAAGCAAACCTTCCCACTATTTCCTTCTTGAGGAGTCCTCTGCTAATTCTGGGATTCTTCCCTCTCCATATGAAGTTGGTAGTCAGTTTTCCAATTTATTGAAAAAGGATGTCAGTATTTGTATTGGGATAACATTAAACTGGTATAGTGCCTTGGGCAGGACCGATATCTTTATTACATTAAGTCTTCTGATCTAGGAGCATAAGATATTGTGTTCGTCTGGGTAGACTAGAGAAACAAATCCATAACACGCATATGAGTATAAGAAAGAGCTTTATATACAAGAGCAACAATACATTAAGAAAGCATCCCAACCCAGTCTGGTCCAAGGTCATAAGTCTGATAATTGCCCATATGTCCGTTACAGTCTATAAAGTCTTCAGACTCACGGAGCATGTGTGATGACACCAAGACAATCACAGACCAGTGGGTGCAGAGTCTTGGGTATGATGTAACCAGTATCTCAGCTCTCACAGGGGTCTCCCCATGGTTCCTCCAGTTTTCAGGACTCAGGGTCTATCAGCATGCTGCCATGCAGCCACAATGTCTCCCACGAACTGAGTCTTGTGTCTTCAGTAGAGCGTCTCCGGGAGACTTAGATCCAGATTTCCCAGAATTCTCAGAAGAAAGCCAAGCCCACACAGAGATCTCATTGGCTATCTCCAGATTGACAGACTAAACTCCACCCCTTCACTCCTAATCCTAAAATTGACACGATTAATGACTACCAAACATATACTCCCATTTGTGGAAGTCAGTCTTAGTTTCTTGTATTAGTGTTCTGTAGTCCTCCTCATACAAATCTTTTGGTTTTTTTTTTTTTGGTTAGGTATATACCTACATATTTCAATTTGTGCTTGGCTATGTGAAGGGTGCAACTTCTTCTTTTGAGGACCTGACTGATGTATATAGCAGTCTAATAAACATCTGGTTGTTGATTTGTATCCTGTGGCTGTGCCATATTCCTCTATCACTTCCAGCACTCCTCCTGTGGAGCTTTTGGGGTTTTCCGAGGATAAATTCAAATCATTTGCAAATAATGAAAATTTCACTTCTTCCTCTCCCAAATGAATATCTTTCCTTTCAGGCAGTTTCTTAATTTTAAAACAGGAATTCACACCCACCTTGGGGTGATTGTGAGAATTAAGCACAGAACCAGGTGATAACTTGTACAGTGGATAGAAAAGGTGTGGCTAATGGAAAGCTAATGGATAGTAAATAATGAGATTTATTTATTTATTTATTTTTTTGTTTTTGTTTTTTTGGACATCACTGCCCTCAGGTGGTGGGAGTAGGAGGCCCAACCTTTGCTCCGTGGAGCTGGAATTGAACCTCCATCCCAGTGGGCCGCAGTCCCGCGCACAACCACTACGCCACCGGGGCTCAGCCTAATAATGAGATTTATTATCAAAGGTTGTAGATCACACTGGTTTTTGAATCTAGTCAGGTGATCCTGGTTGAGTGATAACTTTTGAACTTGGGTTTCCTAAACCACAATGCAAGAAGTGTATCAATATCTGCCTGGTTTCTGTGAATGCTTTCATGTGGCCCTTCTAACCTTAGTCTTTGTAAGGGCCACAAAATGACTGAGTGGGGCTATGCAAATGAACTTCTTATGGCCCAATGTGCTTACCATGTAAATAAGGTTCAAGGCACTCTTGTTGGGGTGAATCCATGCAAATAAAGTGTATGAAATTTGAATGAAGAAACTCTAATGCTAATTTCAGAGTGGAGGACTATCACCAAGAACAAAAGACAGGGGTGGAGGATGTCCTTTGCACCTGGAGTTTGTGCACAGGGAAATTTCTCCATTGAGGACACAGAGAGTTGTTACATTGGACAGATGCATAATGCTGACACTGAAGGCAAAGAAATGGTGCCAGTAGGTACATCAAAACCTGCTACAGCATGGTATACTTCTCTGTCCATTGACTGAGAAAACTGAGTGCCTTTGAACAGGGAACTTGCTGGCAAAGAAGCGGGTCTTTAGGCACTTGTTGGAGAAACTAAAGAGCTTTATTAATACTCAAGCAGGACAGAGGTGAGGCTGAGAGATGGAGAAAAGCCTCCATGCAGGCGTGGCTGAGAAGAGACTGTCCTGACAAAAGAACTATATTCCAATTCCTTTTTTACTTTCAATTCTTCTAGTTTGATTTTGATCTTCAACAGTAACCTGTTCCTTTCCTAACAGACCCAATACTCATGTCTAAAGTCTGTGAATTCTACGTGGCCGTTACAAGGAAGCATCAAACTCAGCAGAGAGCTAGAGAGTGCGACAGGGGCAATCTCAGAGCTGCAAAACCTTGGGGAGGTGAGAATGTCTGACATTTGCTTCACAGGTATCAGCTTCGGCTGTTGAGAATGATATTGGGCTTCTTCCCCCTGGTGAAGTAGACAGTTTGATACCTTCTCTACAAAGTCATTTTTGTACTTCCACCTAGGTTGAGAGAACATGTGAGAGTATGTGACAGTGCTCTCCATTCTTTTCTTCTATTCCATCTCCCACTTCCCCCCCCACCCCCAATAAAGATACATTTCTTCAGAGCTGCCTAAATGCCTCATTAGCATCCCATGCTTTCTTAATGGTCTTCTTTGAGTGTGTGTAGGTTTAAAAGAAATATTTGGAGACAATTAGATCATTGTCTAATTGATAATTTTTCTTAGAAACTTTACTGTTCTACCTGCTACACTCCTGACATCCACTTTGATTTTTTCTTTCTTTCTTGTCTTTTTTGTGACATTTGTTTTCTTTGTGAATGGTATTCTTGATGTCACTCCACAGCTCATCAGGCTGTTATGTCATTAATGCTCAATGTGGCACATCTGTTCTTGATCTTGAAATTCCAATTGCACTAGACTCAAGGTTATCTGTTGCTGTAATTTTCTCATGGGCTTGTTTTAATTTTCTTCATTTTCAAGCTGAATTTACATATAAGCCATCTATGGATTGTTCCATATCTGGTTTTAGCTGCTGGTATTGCATTTCTCCATTATCACGTCCTACAAATACAGTCAATGTAATTTCTGTATGTTCTGTTTGGAGAAGTCTCTGTGTCGAGTCATCATTTGTATTATTAAAAAGAGCTTTTGCGGTGATGAAATTGTTGGGGTTGCAAAACTTTATCATGCAATCTCCAGCTTCATTTCTGATGAGCTGTGGGATGGCATCAAGAATATCATTCATGAAGAGTGCGAAAGGTCATTAAAAAGTCAGAAAAGAAAGAAAAACTCAAAGCAGATGTCAGAAGGGTCCCGAAACTTGCTTTTAATGATAAGTAACTAAGGCACTTGGGAGAAACAATGAAGTCAGAGAGTTAAACAGAAAATTTCAAAGGCCAGCTCAAGAAGATGAAATAAAATATTAAATGAAATGTGTAAAGATCTTGAGTTAGAAAAATAAAAAGGAAGGATATCTTAAACTGAAAGAACTAAAAAAATTCCAGCCTAGAGTTGCAATACTAAAAGATGCAAAGTGGGCAAAATATTGAAGGATGCAAAAGGTATCAAAAGAAGAGGGAAAAATACACAGTCACTGTACCAAAGATAACTAGTGTACATTCCACCATTTCAGGAAGCAGGAGATGCGCAAGAACCAATGGAACTGAAGGAAGCAGTTCAAGCAACACTGGAAACAGGAGGAGACAAACAAGGATCTAGAAAATGATGGGATGCCAAATGAAATATTTCAACAATCTGATGGAGCACTTACTTGTCTAATGGAGAAAGTTGGGAAGATGGCCTCTTGGTTGGAAGTGATCCATATTTGTAACCATTCCAAAAAAAAAAAAAAAAAGGCAACCCAACAGAAAGTTCAAATTATGGAACAATATCATTCGTATCACATGCAAGTAAAATGTTGCTGCTGATCACTGAACTATGGTTGCATTAGTACATAGACAGGGAGTTGCCAGAGGTTCAGGTCAGATTCAGAAGATGTGGAACAAGCGTGATCACTGCTGATGTCAGATGGATCTTGGCTCAAAGCGGAGAGTTCCAGAAGATGTTTATTTGTGTTTCATTGATTTTGCAATGTCATTCATCTGTGTGAATCCTAACAAATTCTGCGTAGTCTAGAAGAATAGGAATTCCAAAACACTTCATTGTGCTTATGGATCACTTACATATGGATCATGAGGCAGTTGTACTACCAGAACAAGGAAATTTTGCCTGATTTAAAACCAGGAAAGGTGTGTGGCAGGGTAGTGAGAGGTAAAGGTGGAGGCTCCAGGGCAAGGACAGAATTCAGACAAAGCTGTGAAGCAAAGGATGCCTTTTATTTAGGGAAAAAGACTCCCCAGAAGGGAAGGGAGAGCAGAGAAAGGGATGGGAGCATTTGAGCTTCCAGGTGGTTCCACAACCTAGCAAGTAGGTTATAGATGTCTCACCTGGTACTGGAGTGGTGGGACATAATGTAAGATATTAGCTAAAGGCATATGGGCTGATAAAAGGGAGGGCGGTTCCTGCATTTTGAAGATGACTTATTAGCAAATCATCTTGTTTTGCAAACTTGCTTCCCTGAGTGCTCGGGAGAGGGACTGTGCCCTTCCCAGGGAGATAAGCTCTGTGAAACGCCAGCGGCAGGGGTTGCAAAGTTCGACAGGTTGTTTATCTCCTTCTTGTGAGGCTGGGGCAAGGGGCTGAACCTCTGAGAAAGGGCTGTCTGGTCCAGACCTGACCCAAATGGGTTGTATCTTCTCACCATAGTTAGTCAATCTGTATGTTAAGCAAATAATTAGAGAAGCCGGAATAGATGAAGAAGAATTCTGTGTCAGGATTGGAGGAAGGCTTCTTAACAACCTGTGGTATGCAGATGACACAACCTCGCTTGCTGGCAGTAGTGGGAACTTAAAGCTCTTGCTGATGAGTAGCAAGGATTGCAGCCTCCAGTATGGATCATAACGCACTGTAGAAAGAACCAGAATCTTCACAACTGGACACTATGTAGCACCGTGATAGATGGAGAAGATTGAAGAGGTCAAACATTTTGTCTTTCTTGGATTCACTATCAATGCTTTGGAAGCAGCAGTCGAGAGACTAAAAGGTTATGTCGTATTGTGTAAATCTGCCACACAGGAGGCATTTAAAGTGGAGAAAAGCAAGGACGTTACTAGGAGGACTACGATGCCGCTGACCCCAATCCAATGACCTCGTATGCATGTGAAAGTTGGACTTTGATAAAAGAAAACCAAAGATGAACCAATGCATTTGAGTTATAGTGGCAGCAAAGCACATTGAAAGTACCATGGGTTACTGAAAGAACAAATGAATCTGTCTTGGAGGAAGGGCCAGAAAACACCTTCCAGGCAAGGATGGCGAGACTTCATCTTACTACTTCAGACATGATGTCAAGAGAGAGCTGTCTCTGGGGAAGGACATCATGCTTGGCAGAGAAGCAGTGAAAAGGATGAGGTCTTTGAGAAGATGGATTGATAAAGTGGCTGTAGCACTAGTTTCAAGCCCAGGAACCATTATGAGGACAGTGCAGAAGCATGCAGTGTTTCAAATGAGTTCTGTTCACATGACTTCATCTTAGACTTCTAAATCTGTTTCACAATTTTGTCTCAATCTAGCGCATTTTAAAAGTCACTAGTGTAGTTTTTATGCAAACTTCTTTTAATAATTTGATAAATCAGCTAAAAGAAACATTATATATTTTATAAATGAAAAGATTTTGGTTACATATGTGAACATGTAAATATAGTTTAATGTGTCATTCTTTAATATTTACCAGTTAGATCCATCTATAAATCAAATTACGTGTGAATCATTTCTTTTTTATTAAAATATCATTTTATTGAGGGAACTTAGTTTATAACAATTCATACATCAACTGTATCAAGCATCTTTGTACATATGTTGCCATGATTATTTTCTAAACATTTACTTTCTACTTGAGCCCTTGGTATCGGCTCCTCTTTTTCTGCTCCCTCTCCTCTTCCCACTCTCGTGACACCTTGATAAATTATAAATTATCATTATTTTCATATCTTACACTGACTTTCCCCTTTCCCTAGTTTCTGTTGCTGGCCTTGCTGGGGTGGGGGGAGTTATCTGTCCAAGATTGTGACCAGTTCCCACTTCTTCCCTTCCTCTCCCTACCTTCCACCTACCCTCCTGGTATTGCTACTACGATTCCTGTTCTTGGATTCTGTATGTCAAGAGTTCTTATCTCTTATCTGTACCTGTTCAATTCTCTGGTCTGGTCCCTAGTGAAAAGCAGGACTAGGGTCAAGATAATGGGGGTGTGAGGAACTCTCAAGGAACCGGAGGAATATTGTGTGTTTCATCAGTGCTGTACTGTGCACTGGTTGATTCATCTCTTCCTTCTGACTCTTCTGTGAGGTCCCACTGACTACAGGTGGGTTTGGGATCTCTGCTCTGACCCCCTCATTCTCAACAATATGGTTGTTTGTTTTGGGTTACCCGATCCCATCTACACTTCATGATCACACAAGGTGGTGTGTTTCTCCCATGTGGGCTGTTGCTTCTCTGCTGAATGGCCGCTTGATTAACTTCAAGCCTTTACGCTCCAGACACAATATCTTCTGATTGCTGGGCACCATCTACTTTCTTCACCACATTTGCTTATGCACCCATTTTGTCTGTATCGATTATACTGGGAGTGTGAGCATCACAAAATGCCAGGTTGTTAGAACAAAGTGTTCTTGTATTGAGGGCGGGCATGAGCAGAGACCTGAAGTCCATCCACTACCTCAGAGTATTGCCATATAAGTATATGTACTAGGCCAATACCTCTACTTTTATGAAATAATGTATTTATATATGTATATGCCTATACTATACCTCTATCCATAGCTTTCCTTCCTAGATCATTCCTGTTTCCTTTTCCCTTCCTCCTGCCCTGTCATCCACCGCGTAGTAATTCCTCTTAGCTAGATTGCTGTTGCTCCAACACCCCCAGGATCTCTACATCCTCCTCATTGTTGGCTTTATTTTTAAAAAATCATTTTATTGGCAGCTCATACAACTCTTATCACGATCAATACATACACCAATTGTACGCAGACCACATTTGCACATTTATTGCCATCATCATTCTCGAAAGATCCTCCTTCTAATTAGGCCCCTGGCATCGGCTCCCCATATTTCTCCTCCCACCACACACCAACTCCTCAAATGAACCCTTAATAATTTACAAATTATTATTAATTTACCATACTGTACACTGTCTGATGTGGCCTTCACACACTTCCCTGTTTGTACCCCAGGGAGGAGGTTATATGTAGATCCCTGCAATTGGTTCCCCCTTTCTACTCCACCTTCCCTCCACCTTCCTGGTATCACCATTGGTCCTGAAGGGATCGGATCATCTATCCTGAATTCCCCATGTTTCTGGCTTCTATTTGTACCAATGTATATCCCTTGGTCCAGCTGGATTTGTAAAGAAGAATTAGGATCGTGATAGCGGGAGGGGAGGAAGCATTTAACAACTAGAGGAGAGTTGCATATTTCATCGTGATTCTACTGCACCTTGATTGGCTCATCTTCTCCTTGTGACGTCTCTGTAAGGGGATGTCACTTCACCTATTGCTGGGCTTTGGGTCTCCAATCTGTACTCCCCCTCATTTATAGTGATATAATTTTTAGTTCTTTGATGCCTGATACTTGATGTCTTCAATACCTCATCGTCACACAGGCTGGTGTGCTTTTTCCATGTGGGCTTTGTTGCTTCTCTCATTGTTGATTTTAATTCCCTAGTCTATGGCCTCGTTTGCTCACCACTCCCTTCCTCCACCTCCTCCTCCCTGCCAGTCCCTCCGGAACCATTGGTTCTGCTGCTTTCTCTTTGAGATTGCTCCCATGCCTGTCTTATATAAGTAGGCTACCCAACAATAACAGAGACAAAACCAAAAGAAAACAACAGATTGAATAAAAAGAGGGGGAAAAGTATATGTAATTTCAGGTCTGTCTGATATGTGAACATTTCTAATGTGTTCAACTTTCTGTTGGACTTTGGTTTTAAAAATAGAGCAAGTCTCATGAAAAACAAATATATGTCACAATTGTACTCCAGAAATTGGCAAAAACAAATTTTCTTTTGCCAGAGACAATGACTATTGACTTCCATGTGTCAGCAGATATTTACTGGAATAATATCAGTGGATTTTAAAAAAAGTTTAAGGAAAACTTCCATTATCTTTTAATGTCACTTTTCCTTGAACTTTTTGAAGTAGTTTAATAACTCCATAATGTAATACTAGGCTTTTTCAGGAGAAGAAAGCAGGAAGGGGTAGAGTGCCAGGAGTAGGGAGTCGATATGGTGGAGTTCTAGCCTGGGATTTCTAGCTAGTTTGAAACGCGAGGCCCCATTCCAAATCTCCCAGGCTTAGTTATTACCTGTAGCTAATACAAGGGAGTCGGATGTTCCTTTTTCCTCACTTAATGGTTCTTTGGGAACGGTTGATTGATTGATTCCTGAACTTGAAATTTCTATAGGCTCAGGACAGTGGCATAGTTATTGTCTTAGGAACTGTTGAGTTCACAGTGTCTGTGCACAATAGATACCCAAGAAAAACCTGTGAAATGTTTAGCAAAATGAGATTGGCTGATCAACTGAGTTTAATTACTTATAACTCAGATAGGGCTAGATCTACTTAGAGCTTTTAAGCCCTGGACCAAAAAGCTAAGACTATGGTCAATGCGCATTACAGTAAACCACTAACTTCTGCAACGGCAGGTACCATGGATGAGTGTTGTTGATCGTGCCCTTGCGTTGACCCAGACTCAGAGTCACCTTCGGAACAACCGAATGAAATGCTCCCCACCTCTGCCTCTTGCCTACAACTGCCAGCAGGTTTGAGTCTGTTGTGTCATTGTCATTGAGTGTGCCAATCCGCCTCGCCAAGCTTCTCCCATGCTTGCTAGCCTTCTGATTCACCACATACAATGCCCTCCTCTTGCAAGTGTTTTCTCTTTATTATGTGTCCTGGGCAAGCATGTTGGACAATGTGTTGTAGTGAAAACACACCCAGACCTAGGCTCCACTAGAAACCAAAGCATGAGTTTTAGTGCCAGAATAAAAGCTTTGAGGGCAACGGGGAAGCATTCACGTCCTTTCACGCAGGAAGCCGCAGTGTTCTGAATTTCAAGGAGAGCAGTGAGGATTTTAAAAGGTGAGCAAACAAAGGATTTGTGCTCGTGGACAGACAAGGGAGAAGAGGTGAAGCTCGGCAAACATTACAGAAGCTGTGCTAGACAACAAATTTCAACTCTTTCTTGCAGCTAGTAGCCCAGTGCATAACCTCCAAGCCACCAGAGCCCCTTAAATTTAAACTATCTCTTAACATCAGCAAATTTAGATTTTATTTTCGGAGAGTTGAATGACAAAGCATTTCTGCCAGGGGCTAATTTTCAATTCCAGTTTCAATGTACCTTTTTATCTTAGCAAATTTAGCCTCCACATTATTTACAAGACAGCTGGCAGAAACACTCGGAGCCCCAGTAGTGTAGGGGTTACTTGCTGGGCCTCTAACTGCAAGGTCAGCACCAGCCACTCCTCAGGGATAGATGGAGGCTTTCTAATTCTGTAAAGAGTTTCCATCTTAGACACTCACAAGGGCAGTCCTAGCCTGTCCTAAAGAGTCATCATGAAGAGGACAGTGAGTTTTGAGAGCAGAAACACATCAGCAAATCCCAGTGAGTGAACATTCGATTCAAAAGTTAGGACATTGGAAACAGAACTTTATTTCTACCTATTTTTGGTTGCAGCATTTTGAGATACTTTATAAGCCTCATCTTTAAAATATATATGTTTTAGATGTTGCCTAGTTTAGGTATCAGAATTATGCTTGTTTCATAAAATGAGTTGGGAGTTGTCCATCCTTTTCTAAGCTCTGAAATAGAATTTGAGTAAATTTGGTGTTCGTTCTGCTCTATGGTTAATAGAATTCACCAGGGAAGCCACCTAGACCTGGACCTTTAGTGTTGGTTTTTTAATAACTTGATCAATTTTCTGTCATGGCACTGCTAAGGTCTTCTTATGTAGTCCGTGTTAGTTTAAGAAGCTAATGTTTTCCTAGAAATTTGTCCATCGTTTCTTTTAGGTTTTCAATTTTGCCCTTGTACTCTGTTATTATCTCTTTTATTGAAGTTGGTTCTGCTGTGATGGTGACCATCTCATTTTTTATTTGTGTTATTTGCAGCCTTTTCTTCCCCTTTGTTTGACTTGTCAATATGTCTACACTTTGTTAATCTTTCAAAGAACCAACTTCTTGCCCTGTTGATTTTTTATACTGTTTTTCTGGTTTTGTTTTCATTTATTTCCACTTTAATAAATTGAACTATTTTTCTTCTGGTGACTGAAGACTTATTTGCTGCTCTTTTTTGACTCACTGGAGATGTCGAGGTAAGGTCCTGATTTTGGTTCTTTTTCCTTTTCTGATGTGTTTTATTTGTTGTAAATTACACTTTGAGGACTGCTTGTGCTGTGTTCCAGTGGTTTTGATGTGTTGTCGCTTCATTCTTGTTTGATTCAAGAAGCTTAAAATTTTCTTTTAATTTCTTCTGTTATCCAGTTATAGAAGATATTGTAAAGGGAGTTAATTTAATTTCCATGTGTTTGATTTTTTCTTTAATCTTCTTCTTGCTAATTTCCAATGTTATGTTTTGTGATTTGAGAAGATGTTTTATAATAACTTGGTGCATTAAATTTTATTAAGAATTGTTTCGTGGCTTAATAAATGATCTATTCTAGAGAGTTTCATGTTCACTAAAAACAATAGGTATTGTACTATTGTTGGATGAAGTGTTCTGAAAGTATCTGTGAAGTCAAGTTGGTTGATTGTGTTGTTTAGCTTTTCGGCATCTATTCAGTTTCTTTCTTTTTTTTGGAGGGGGGGGCATCACTGCCTTCCGGTGGTCATGGGAACTACTCAGCACTGCTCCTGAGAGCCGCCGCTGGATTTGAAGTGCCAAGCCCGTGGGCTGCAGTCCCGCACTCAACCACTGATGCCACCGGGGCTCAGCCCCTCAGTTTCTTTCTAATGGTAGTATCCTTCATTGAAAGTAGTCTATTATTATATTGAGCCTCTACTCAAGCATTCCCTCATTGCAAGAGCACTTTGATCTTTTAAACTGGTGTTTGATGATGCTCACCTTCCTGCCAAGATCGCTGAAGACAAAGGGGGTGCATCATAAGCAAATGTAGCAAAGAAAGTTGATGGTGCCAGGTTATCAAAAGATATAGTATCGGCTGAGCCCCGGTAGCGTAAATGGTTAAGTGCAGGACTGTGGCCCGCAGGCTTGGTGGTTCAAATCCAGCAGCGGCTCTCAGGAGCAGCGCTGGGTAGCTCCCACGACCATCAGAGGGCAGTGATGCCCCCAAAACAAAAACAACAACAACAAAAAGATGTAGCACCTGGGGTCATAAAAGCTTGATGATAAACAAGCACCTATCTAGCTGAGAAGCAACAAAGCCCACATGGAAGAAGCACACCAGCCTGTGTAATCACGAAGGGTCAATGGGATCAGGTATCAGGCATTAAAGAAGAAGAAAATCATATCATTGTGAATGAGGGGGAGTGCAGAGTGGAAAACCAAAGCCCATCTGCAGGCAACTGGACAACCACTTACAGAAGGGAGAAGGGGAGGAGACAAGCCAGTCGGAGTGCTGTGTAACACCAATGAAACAAAATTTCCTTTAGTTCTTAAATGCTTCTCCCCACCCCCATTCCACTATCATGATCCCAATTCTACTCTACAAATCCAGCTAGACCAGAGAATGTACACTGGTACAGATAAGAGCTGGAAACACAGGAAATCCAAGCCAGATAAACCCCTCAGGACCAATAATGAGAGTAGAGATACCAGGAGGGTAAGAAGAAGGTGGGAGAAAAAGGGAGAACCCATCGCAAACATCTACATATTAACACCCCCCCTCCCGGGGACGGACAGCAAAAAAGTGGGTGAAGGAAGACATTGGACGTAAAAAAATTAACAATAATTTATAAATTATCAAACCTTTATGAGGGAGGAAGGAGAAGGAGGGGAAAATGAGGAGCTGATACCAAGGGCCAAGTAGAAAGCAAATGCTTTGAGAATGATGATGGCAACAAATGTACAAATGTGTCTGACACAATGGATGGATGGATGGACTGTGATAAGAGTTGTACAAGCTCCCAATAACATGATTTTTTTAAAAGGAAAGAAAGTTGTCTATTAAAGACTCCTATTGTTATTGTAGAGTTGTCTGTTTCCCTCTTCAATTCTGCAAGAGCTTGAGTGGGCTACACAGTGAACTGCTAACCACAAGATCACCCATTGAGTGCACAGATATTTAGTATAGTCTATTCTCTTGTTCAACTGGCGCTTTGATCATATAATGTCTTCTTCGTCTCTTTTTTTGAAGGGGGCACCCGATGCCCTTCTTTGTCTCTTATGCTGGATTAAAAATTATTGTGACTTAGGTAAAATATTACAGAGCAAATCTCTAGCTTTACATTTAACAATTCATACCTATTTTGTTTCAATTTCTCCATTGCAATCCCTTCAATATACTCTCCCCTATCCTGAGTTCTCCCTGTGCTTTTTGTTTCCATTCCTACTTCTTTCCTAATCTTTCAACTTTATCCTTGGGTACATGCTGCCTTTTGTTCTACTCTAGTTGATTATTCTAAAATGAGGGGAATTCAATTCCAGACCCAAAGGGTGACTGAGAACCATAATCCTGAGTATTCCACAAGTTTCCACCTGACCAGTAAACCCGATCTCTTATGAGCTTTGTTTCACACTTTCCCCCACTCTATTCACCACCTTCTAACGTGATCTTTTCAGAGCAATTGGTAGAAGGATCTGGGTACTTTCTAATTTTTCTTGTCAGTGGAGACCACTGTTTGAAAGATCCACTAGTCCACTGGACTCATTATTTCTCTCAGTCTTTTGATTTTCACCATTCTTTTTTCCACTGAATGGGAGTATATACAGGCTTCATCTTACTATTCTTGATTCCCATCTTATTTTCTCATCTGTTTTAGACCAAGTCGAGTAAACATTCTGAAAAGGCACTTTTCACAAACAAGTCTTCACCTAAGCCAGAAATCCTGACTCCTGCCCTCTTTGTTTTACAAGTAGTTAAACTTTGACAAAAATGCTGACTTGTGTCAGTAAAATCAGAAGTTTATAGGTAACTTGCAGTTAGATTTGTATGGAGCTTTAAATTTCAGCCTGAAGTTACCCTCTGTCACTTATGCCAGTGCTTCACTTTAAGTAATTCACATACATGGTTGTGAGCTGTTAGGTTTTTACTAGCTTTATTGGATGAAAGACCCAAAGAGAGCTATGTCCCCCAACTGCTAACCAAAAGGTCAGTGGTTCAAACCCACCAGTTGCTCTTCAGGAGAAAGATGAGGCTATGCCCTCATGTGGAAATTATGAAAGTCTGGCAGGCCCGTAAGGGCAGATCTATCTTGCAGCACCAGAATCGACTGACTAGTTCTGAGTTTGGTATTTGGGAGACTATTTGGAAATAGGTCATCAGGCCATTCTTCCTCATTTTTCTTGGTCTGGAGACTCCTCTGGAATCTATCTACCACGAACACAACGTTGCTGGTATTTAACACACAGGTTTCTGTAACACATAAGCCAAAACCATATGACAAACTGACAGACAGGTGGCTATGACTTGTAGGAATGAGAATTTCGAAACTCCTGTCTGCTGTGTACAAGTTAGATCATTACAGCATACCCAAGGAGGTGATTAATATGGAAAGCTCTATACATTAAATAAAGGTCTTTCCCCAAATAAATAGAAGGGCTATTGTATTGAGGTTGCCTTATCAAACAGTAATGGACTTTTTCAGTGGGATCTGACACTCTTTCTCTCCCAAGGTACCTTTATCACCACCCCCATGTATGGTAGCAGCTTTTTATGGGTCCAGAGAGAAGATTCAGACTCTGAATGAAATTAAGAAAAAAACAGATTGCATTGCTGATTCTCATTGCCCTCAGATTGCAAAGCGCAACCCTCGCTCTACTTTCAGAGTCCAGTTGGACTGGCTGCTGCACAGCACAGTTGCCCGGTGCACTGGACACAGCCCAAGCAGCCTGGAGAGAGCTACAGAAATCATCCTTACTCTTCCTTCAACTCAGCCAGCAAGTGGCCGAGGAATTGTTTTTCTAGAATTTCTTCTTAAAGTCTGAACACATCTACCCTTTAATAGTGTAATCTGACATTTCATGGTGTTGATTTGCTCACAATGATTTTCTTCCTTAGGGCTTAAACCATGTTTAATTTTCAGTTTGGCCACATGATTGCAACCTTTAGGGTTCCTCATGAATGGAAAGTTGGAAATCATTGGAACTGTCCCAAATCTTTTTAAAATTTTATTTTTTATTAAAAGATCATTTTATTGGGTGTTCTTATAATTTTTCCCCCACAGTTTGATACTTTTGTTTAATAAAGGTCTCTAAGAATTTTTTTAGCAATGCTTTTTCTTTTAAATTTAAATCATTTTATTGGGATCTTGTACAACTCTTATCACTATCCATATATCCATCCGTTGTGCCAAATACATCTGTACATTTGTTGCCATCATCATTCTCAAAGCATTTGCTTTCTACTTGGCCCTTGGTATCAGCTCCTCATTTTCCCCCTCCTTTCCCTCCCTCCTTGATAAACGCTGGATAGTTTATAAAGTATTATTATTTTGGCATATCTTACACTGTCCCATGTCTCCCTTCACCCACTTTTTTGTCTGTCCCCCAGGTAGGGGGGTATATGTAGATCCTTGCGATTGGTTCTCCCTTTGTCCCCCACCTTCTTCTTACCCTCCTGGTATCTCTACTCTCATTATTGGTCCTGAGGAGTTTATCTGTCCTGGATTCCTTGTGTTTCCAGCTCTTATCTGTACAAGTGTACATTCTCTGGTCTAACTCGATTTGTAAGGTAGAATTGGGATCATGATTGTGTGTGTGTGGGGGGGGGGGGGGAGGAAGCATTAAAGAAATGCTACAATGTACCCTGATTGGCTCATCTCTCCTCATCACCCTTTTGTAAGGGGATATCCAGTTGCCTACCAATGGGCTTCCCCACCCCACTTCCCCTTATTCACAATGATAAGAGTTTTTTGTTCTTTGGTGCCTGATTGATGATCCCATTGACCCTTCGTGATCACACAGGCTGGTGTGCTTTTTCCATGTGGGCTTTGTTGCTTCTTAGCTGGATGGTAGCTTGCTTATCTTCAAGCCTTTACGACTCCACATGTTATATCTTTTGATAGCCATGCAACATCAGCTTTCTTCACCACATTTGCCTATGTACCTGCTTTGTCTTCAACAATCCTGTTAGGAAGGTGAGCATCATGGAATGCCAGTTTAATAGAACAAAGTGCTCTTGCATTGATAGAGTACTTGAGTGGAGGCCCAATGTCCATCTGCTACCTTAATACTAAACATATAAATGCCTGCACATTGTGGGGGTCATGTACTTGATGTCAATTTCATGATTGGGAGTCTAGGGATGAAGTCTGGTCTGTCAATCTGGAGATAGCCAATGAGTAGCTAGTGAGGCCTCTGTGTGGGCATGGCTTTCTCCTGAGAATTCTTGGAAGTCTCACAATGTTTCCCAATTGGAGAAGAGAGATTTGACTTACTCTCTCATGGATAGACAAACTACTGACAAGACGAGATGACAGTATGCGAATCGATCCTGAATTCTGAAGAATGGAGAAGCCAGAGGAGAGGCCAGATAGGCTTGCCCTGATGGAGCCAAACCTCTGGGGTTGGAGAAGCCACGTGGAGACCCCTGCCAGTGCTGAGATGCTTTTACTGCCACTGGCCACACAAGATTCTGTACCCACAGACCTGTGATTGTCCTGGTGTCATCACACATACTTCTTAAGTTGGAAGGAGACTTTATAGATTAGTATCGGACATATGGGCTAATATTGGACTTGTGACTTTGGGCTGGACTGGGTTGGGATGCTTTCTCAATGTTCTATTCCTCTTATATATAAATCTTTCCCTTGTATCCATATTCGTGTTATGAATTTGTTTCTCTAGTCTACCCAGACTATCACACACACAGATCTATTTCCCCAATGTGCTAGTCCGGAGAAACAAATTCATAAACACGTATATGTATATAAGGGGGAGGTTTATATACAATAGGAATGGGACATTGAGAAATCATCCCAATCCAGTCCAATCCAAGTCCATGAGTCCAATATTAGCCCATATGTCCGATGCCAATCCATAAGTCCTCTTCAGACTCACGAAGCATAAGCAATGGCACCAGGACAATCACAGGCCAGTGGTTGCAGTGTATCCATGGTGGTAGAAACACCTCAGCACTGACTGGGACCTCTCTGGGGCTTCTCAAGCATCTCAGAACTGGCAGGAGTCTCCATGTGGCTTTTCTGGCTTCAGAGTTCTGGTTCCATCAGGGTAAGTCCATGTGGCTTCTCCCCTGGGATGGCTCACAGGGAATCAGCCTTGGCTTATCAACAAAGAAAAACCTGCAAATAGTTTAAGGTCTGTTTGTTGACCTTTAAGAGTGTTTTCCGGTGGAGTCTGATGGGGTGCCATGCCCTGACCCAAAGTCTATTTTTGGTATTCCCTTGGGACCTCATTATTTTGCTCTCCTTGCTGTTCAGTTGCATGCCCTTAGAGATTTGCCTTGGTGTGGTGGGGACTGATCGGGTACAATTTCCACACAGTGTCTCCATTGTTGTCCCCTGTAGGGCAATGGGTCAGCAAGGGACGTTGTGTCTCATAGTGAGGCTGCCCATATGGTCCTCTCTGTGCACTGGCTGCTCTGAGCAGGGATGTCATCTTCTAGGCTTATTGGGCCAGGATGTGCTCCACTCTCTTCCTCCTCCTTCATTTGCTCCCATGTGCTCTGATGCGACATGCCTCTCTTCCTGAACTGTAGCTTTAGTGCTCTCCTCTGAAGTAATTTCTTCTGGGGGTGGGGTCTTACAGCTTTTTAACAGTCCATACATCAATTATCTCAAGTATATTTGTACATATGTTGTCATCATTATTTTCTAAACATTTACTTTCTATTGAGTCCTTAATATCAGCTCCTTTCCCCCACCCCGTGACCCCTTGATAAATTATTATTATTTTAATATTTTACACCAACCGCTGTCTTCCTTTCCCAAGTTTCTGTTGTTCATCTTCGTGATGTGTGGGTGTGGGTGCGTTATGTGTCAATCATTGCAATCAATTCCCCTATTCCCCCTTCCATGGTATCACTCCTCCCATTCCTGCTCCTGTGTGTCATGAGCTCTTATCTGTGCACATGCTCGTGTCTAGCTCAGAGTGTAAGGCAGGACTGGGGTCATGATCATGAGGAGTGAGGAAGCCTCAAGGAGCCAGAGGACTATTGTGTGTTTCATTGGTGCTATACTGTGCCCTGGTTGACTCATCCCTTCCTTATGACTCTCCTGTGAGGGGATACCCCATTACCTAATGATGGGCTTGGGGTTTCCACTCTGACCCCTCCCCCCATTTTCAACAATATGTTTTTGTTTGTTTGTTTGGGGTCCTTTGATGCATGTTACTTGATCCCGTGGATACATAATAATCACATAGGGTGCTGTGCTTCTTTCATGTGGGCTTGTTGCTTCTCTGCTAGATGGCCACTTCTTTAACTTCAATCTTTTAAGATCGCAGGTGTTTTATCTTTTGATAGCTGGGCGCCATCCACTTTCTTCACCACATTGACTTATGTACCCATTTTTTTTATGTACCCATTTTGTCTGCAGCAATTGTATGGGGAGTGTGAGCATCACAGAATGCCAGGTTCGTAGAACAAAGTGTTCTTGCATTAAGAGAGGGCATGAGCAGAGGTTTGGATTCCATCCACTATCTCAGTGTACATATAAATATATGTATATCAGTTACTACTTTTATTTTTATGAACTAATGTATTTACATATGTACACACCTATGCTTATACCTCTATCCATAGTTTTGCTTCCTAAATCTTTCCTCTGTTTCCTTTCACCTTCCTCCTGCCCCATCATTAAGCTCACCCTACTTCCACCTCTTACTAATTCCTCTCAGCTAGATTGCTCCAATACCTCCAGGATCTCTATGTCCTCCTCATTGTTAATTATTATTCCCTAATTGTTCCAACAATGACAGAGACCAAACCAAAAGAAAACAAAAGATTGGGATAAAAGGGGGGGGGGGCGCAAAAATAACAATGAACAAAAACAAACACACCTAACAAAGCTATACTTAATTCCAGGTCTGTCTGCTGACTTTTATGATTACGTCCCCACTGTTCCTGGGGGATTTCCAGAAGCTGCCCCTTGTAGCCTGAAGTCTATTTGGGGGGTATCCTTGGGGAATTTGTGGCTTGGGTTTCCCCCCATTGCTGATCTGTTGTTTCTTTCTTGGCTCGCCCTGCTGTGGGGGTTCAGACAGGACTAACTCCCCACTGTGTATTCCCAGCATTGTCCTATGTCGTGGGATATTCCAGTGAGGGAATATCATGTGTTGTTGGCCTTACAGTCCTGTCTTAGCAGCTTCGTGCAGGAACTTTGTCCTCCAGGCTTGGTGGGCAGGTACAGGGTCTAGACTGTCCTTTTCTCTTTTTCCTTCTTGGTTTGTTTCCTTGTGGGCGTGGCAGGCTACCCTCTCCCCCCAACCAGTGGATTTAGTGTTGTTCTCTGTAGCACATACTTCTATTCTAGGGAGGCAGTCAATTTGACTCTGATCGATGCATTTCTCTATGTGGCTACATTGCCATCAAGGTTAGGTGTGCTGTGGTGGAGTCTGCATGCGCACTCCCAATTCTGTGGAGATCTAACCTATGCTCTCTGCCTTGGTGGGTTAGTGCCCTACTCCCCCATGCCATCATCTTCCTCCTTTCCCTCTCTTTTCTCCCTACTCTTTCCCCCTTCTTTGTATTGGGTTAGCATGTACCACCTTGAATTTGGTATGACTCCCACCCAACTGTCTGTATCTCAACATAAATTGAGAGATACCTGGCTTTTCTGCTATTCCCTCTATACTGATTATACTTACCTCAGGGGACTTATGTTGTACTTGTGCTTGCTAACTTTGCTTAGCATGATTCCCTCCCACTCTTCCCATGAAATGACATGCTTCATGTGGTCATCAGTGCTTTTTAGTGATGTGTATGTGCCAGAGTTTTCTAATCCACTTGTCTATTGAAGGAAATTTAGGTATCCAATTCTTTGTGATTGTGAATTACACTGCAATAAACTTTGGAGGGCAGAGAACAGGTTGTGGTTTACTTCTTACCCCATCTGGGTATATACCCACTAGAGGGATGGCTTCCCCCTGTATCTTAAAGAGATCTCATCATGATGTCTAGTAATGACCTCATATACTTCCCACATAAATAAAATCTCTTTGGGATCCCTCATAATTTTTAAGAGGGACCTTATCCTATGCTAGGAGCCCTAGGGGCACATTGGGTTACACCCTGGCCTGCGAACAGCAAAGTGGGCAGTTCAAAACCTCTGGAGACTCTCCTGCTCCTGTAAAGATGGATGCTCTTGGAAATCCATAGGGCAGTTCTACTCTGTCCTGCAGGGTTGTTGTGAATTGGAATCCTTCCAGTGACAGGGAATTTTTTACTTTATCTTATCCTAGTGGTACTATCTCTAGACGTTCACTGTCACTTTTTAAAGAGATCATGCTATTTTGCTGTCTACAAATTGTGTCCATCACGATACTGGCAGAAGGCCACACAGCTACATTGAGGAGATTTCCATGAAGGAACTATATGAAAAATGTCGGCAGAACTGTGCTCTTTGAGTCGATTCTGACACAGTGTGACCTTCTAGAACAGCTTAGCAATACCGCAGAGGGGTTGCTAGGCTGTAGTCTCTACAAGAGCACATCACCAGCCATCCACCTCCACAACATTATGACACCAGGGTTCTTTATGAGCAGTGTCAGGGAAACAAACATGACTGTGAAACACCTATGGCTATCAGACAGGCTTCATCATTTATGGGCCTGAAAGGCCAAAAAGGAGGAACGGTTTCTGGAGCCGGTTAAACTTGTATATGTCAGAGGAGTCACCTTGAAGGCTAGTGACCTGGTGGGCAGGATATAAACTTAGCATCCTGATGTAGATGTAGGGCCTGAAACTTCTACAAGAATAGTGCCTTTTGGGGGAAAAGAATACAAGATTAGGCGCAAAAGTGAGTCTTTATTTATAGCAAGACCCTCTAAAAACATCATAGCATGCAGTGCTAGAGGGAGCTGCCAGAAATCCAAACTGAATTGAGAATATGGAATGAGTGCTGTTATTTCTGTTGACATGAATCTTGGCTGAAAGCAGAGAATGCTAGAAATATACATATCAGTATTTTTGACTTTGCAAAAGCATTGGTATGTGGAGCATACCAAATTTTGGATAACCTTTTTTAAAATGAGAATTACAGAACATTTAATTGTGCTCATGTTCTATGTATACATAGACCAAGGGCTGCTTGTTTGAACAGAGCAAGTGGATACTGTGTGATGTCAAGTCAAGAAAGATGTGTGCTAGGGTTTTTATCTTTTTATCATACTTATTCAATCTGTATGCTGAGCAAATAAAGCAAGAATGTGGACTATCAGGAGAATAATATAGTATCAGGATCAGAGTGAGGTTCTTAACAACCTGTAATATGCAGGTGACACTGGTTCTGATTATGCAAATAGGGTGTTTGTGACCCACCAAAGTGATTGGATAGCTTGCTCAGAACACAAATAAGGTGCATGGTGCCCTTGTGTGTGTGTGTAGAATTGTTTGGCCCATTTTGGCACTCGACTAAAATGAAGATGGATTATTCCAATGGAAGTAAGAAGGACTCAACAACGACCAAGAAAGAAGAGTCAGGCTCCCTGGACCTAGAACCTTCTTCTGAGGTTCAGCAGCAGAGAGACAAAGGCAATTGAAGCAAAAGATTGACAGGATAGAGTGTAGTGGGTTTCTTAATCCATGGAGTAAGAAATTGGAGTGTCTGCAGGCAGGAGCCTTGCAGGCAGAGTAGGGAACCACTGGGCACTTGGTGGAGCTAGGTTTGTTTACGCAGAGGACAAGAGCTCAAAGTGTTTGGGTCAAAGCTTACTTGGCACTTCTGGACACTTGTTGGTAGAACTAACACTTATCCAAACTGGGCGGAGGCAATTGAGAGGCAGGGTCAAGGAGTGAAAGGTTGGAGAGATAACCTGTTTGTGCTATAGTTGAGAAGAGACTGTTCTGACCAAAGAGCTGTATCCTGAATGGTCGGAATCTAAACTGTAACCTGCTCCATCCTTAATAAACCCCACAGCTGCATGAGAATGATCTGTGAGTTCTGTGTGACTATTGCAATGAGTTATGAAACCCATAGAAAAGTAGAGTGCTGGGGGAGGGATGTTTGGGGCTTGGTGTCAGAGATGGCAAAAAGAATGGAGGGTGAGACAATTCCAATGTCTGCCTCATCATAATCAATCTTGGGCTATTGATCTTGATTCTCATCTCCCCTAGTGAAATTAAAAGAGGCCAGACTCCACCACTTCCACATTTTTGCAATGGGCATGGGACCAGGTGATTTTTTTTGGGGTTCAATGGTCCTTAGGGTCTTTATGAATCAGCACCTAACCACAACACGACATGCCACTTTTGCCAGTGGAATATTGCCCAATCTCCTTAATATGAAGCACACGGATTAGGCAGCTTAGTCACAAGGAAGATGCACATTCAGAAGTGGCCCCGTGCCATTGATGAGCGCTGAGTAACAGAGCAACTTTGTACTGATCCTTGTTTACTTTAGCTCTTTCTGTTAACCTATGTTCTAGGTAATGAATTCTGTAGCCTTCTACTTACCATATGTCCCTCTGGGGTGTGTTAACTTACAAAACATTATTTAAGAATAATGTTTCAAAAATTCCACTGGAATGAGATAAAGTGGTTTAAATGTTGATTTAGTAACTTTAGTACTCTTCTGTTTTAGAGTTAAGCAAGCAGAGAAGCACTGCTGGGGGTGGGAGGAGCATTCGAGAAGTAGATTTGTCTTCTATCCTGCTTCTGCCCTTCAGCTATGGCACTTTGTCCTAATTCTATAAATGCAGGTAAGGTTTCCACTTACTTCATAGGATTGTTGTGGGAATTACATGATCAATTCCCATAAAGCACTTAACATAAAAAGCCACTGTCGCTAACTCAGCTTTGACACATAGCAACCCAGGAGGATAAAGGAGAACCTTTATCAAGGAGCATCTGTCTCACAAGGAGTGACTGGTGGGTTTAAACTGCTCACCTTCTAGTTAAGCAATTCAATGTCAAATCCACTATACCACCAACCCCCTTTGCATATCATGTAATACGCTTTTAGAAAATAAAAATTGACCTGTAATGGAGGGAGCAGGACCAAATTGGTGTAGAAGACTTCCTTCTATTTTACTTTAGAAATGACACTCACCTTTCTCCGAGAAACCATCTACAGACTCCCCTCTATTCAAATGAGGGGCTTTGGAATGAGTTAAAGCTACTTGTCACTCCAGATGTGGACACATGACCCAAGCCTGATGGATCAGACGATTGCATGCTGCTTGGCACAGCGATGGCATTGGGAATGAACGCATGACCCCATCCCATTTGAGCCAGTGAGATTCAGTGACAGTGTTTCTGGAACAGCAGAGAAAAAACCTGTTTTGTTCTATGGACTTTGAAGCTGGAAGAAGATGCCTTATGGCTTTTGATATTTATCTGCTGTCTATAAGTCACTGACATCTAGTAGACTCTGACTTATAGTGACCTTACAGGCCAAGATAGGACTGTTTCTTAGTGTTTCTGACACTGCAAATATTTATGGGAAAAGAAACCCCATCTCTCTCCTGAAGAGCCCCACATGGGTTTGAACCACAGGACTCAGAGTTAGCAGCCCCATGCTTTTCCCACAGTGCCACCAGGGCTTCCTGTTCTCACACAGAGTCGATGGGAAAGCCGCACAGAGAAAGGAGAGCATAGTGCACAGTGGTGAGGATCAAGAATCCCGAAGAAGGATGTGAATAGCCTTGTCTCATGCCGAATACATTGGAAAGTGGATTGTCGCAGACGCAGCTAGGTTAAAATTTATCACCCTATCATTCAATCTCCCCTCCAATCCATTTAAAATTGTCCTAGTTTTTAATATTTTCTTCTTTCTTTTCAACTGATATTTTACTTAGTTATTCTTGTTTGATTTTTGGTGCTTATCTTTATCCAGGATAGGTAGATCTGTACAGTCACTGGATCAGTCATTCCTTGAGGGTATGGCAGGGGAGTCTGGGGAAATAGGTAGTTAATAGCGATGAGTACAAGAATGAAGAAGATGTTCTAAAACTAATGTGGTGATGACTGTGGACTATTGAATTGTATGGCATGTGAGTTATATGCCAACAAAGTTGTTGAGAAAGAATGCTGATATTTTTCTTTCTTTTTTTTTAAACAGAGTACCTCCATTAATCAAGGGACAAGAAAGCTAGACATGAGACTCCTCCCCACAAATGCATTAATAATTAGGCTCCTGCTGCCCAGAGTTTTGCTCATTTACTTAGCTCTTGGAGCCTGGTCAAAGCAAATTCAACCTAGTATGAACCTGTTTGAAAGTAGCCCCGAGCTCCAAGAACAGTGGGGTCACCTCCAACGTTTCTTTTCCTCCTGTTATGACCACCCAGATTGGTGTTTCAATCCAATGGGAAAAGGAACTGGAGGGAGATATTTTTAAACAACACAAAAGGTAACTACACACAGGAACTTCTCCAGATGGAATACCTAGAAATCAAGTTGATTTCATCTGTGGAAAGATGCAAGGGAGAAGCTCAGTATCAGCACTCAACCCAGGTCAGGGGCTGGCTTCTGACAGACCATCAATTGCTCACATGTAAGCTCAGGTTAAGGCTGAAGAATGTCAAAACAACTAAGAGCCAAAATATGATCTTCAGTCTAAACTGCCTGGATTTTGAGGAGATCTCAAGAACAGACTTGCTCCATTGAATGCTGATGACAGAAGACCTGATGAGATGTGGGAAGACATCAAGAACATCACAAGAAAGCAAAGATCATTTAAAAGATGGGAAAGAAAGAAAAGATCAAAATGGATGTCAGAGGAGACGCTGAAACTTGCGTTTAATCATAGAGTGGCTAAAGCAGATGAGGAAAGCACAAAGTCAAAGAGCAGCACAGGACATTTCGAAGGACAACAAGAGAAGACAAAGTAAAACACTATAATGAAATGTGCAAAGACCTAGAGCTAGAAAACCAAAAGAGAAGAACATACTCAGTGTATCTTAAATCGAAAGAACTCGAGAAAAAGAAGTCAAGCCTTGAGTTGCAATATTGAAAGATTCTATAGGCAAAAAATTGATTGATTCAGGAACTATCAAAAGAAGATGGAAAGAATAGAGTCACTGTACCAAAAAGAACTAGTTGACAGTCCACCAATTCAGGAGGTAACATGATGAGCAAGAACCAAGGGTACTGAAGGAAGAAGTTCAAACTGCACTGAGTGCATTAGCCCAAAACAAGGTTCCAGGAATTAATGGAATACCCACTGAAACGTTTCAGAAAGCTGACGAAGCACTAGAAACACTCATTTGTCTATGTCAGAAAATTTGGGAAACAGCTGCTTGGTCAACTGACTGGAAAAGATAAATATTTGTGCCCATACCAAAAAAGGTGACCCAACAGAATGCCCAAAATATAGAACAATATAATTGATACCACATGCAAGTAAAATTTTGCTTAAGATCATCCAACAGAAGTTACAGCAATACAGAGATTTCAGCAATACGTTGACAGGGAGCTACCAGAGACACAGGCCAGATTCAGAAGAGAATATGAAACAAGGGATATCATTGCTGATGTCAGATGGATGTTGGCTGAAGGTAGAAAATACCAGAAATGTTTACTTGTGTTTTATCCACTAAGCAAGGGTGTTCGACTGTGTGGATCATAAAAACTGTGGATAATATTGAGAAAAATGGGAATTTTTGAACACTTCCTTACAGTCATGAGGAGCTTGTACTTGGATTAAGAGGCAACTGTATCAACAGAACAAGAGAACACTGCATAGTTTAAAATCAGAAAAGTTATGTAACAGAGTTTTCCTTCTCACCATACTTATTCAACCTGTATGCTGAGCAAATCATTAGTGAAGGTGGATTATATGAAGAACAACATGACAACAGGATTGGAGAAAGGCGCATTAACAAGTTGATGTAACAAGGTGCATGTAACACAATCTTGATTGCTGAAAAGTGAGGAGGACTTGACGCATTTATTGATTCATGAAGATCAAGGATTACAGCCTTCAGTATGAAGTAAGACTCAATGTAAAGAAGGCCCAAATCCTCACAACCGGGACCCAGAGGTAGCATCATGATAAATGGAGAAATAGTTGAAGTTGTCAAGGATTTAGTCTTGCTTAAATCCACAATCAGTGCTCATAGGAGCACAAGGCAAGAGATCAAAAGACATATTGCATTGGGTAAATCTATTGCACAAGACCTCTTTAGAGTATTGAAAAGCAAAGATGGAACTTTGAGGACTAAGGTGCACTTGCTCATGGTCCAGCATATGCATGTGAAAATTGGACATGGTATAAGGAAGACAGAAGAAGTGATGTATTTGATTTATGGTAATGGAGAAGAATATTGAAAGTACCAATACTTAAATGCATGTTTCATAATTTTCACATTAAAGATGTTGGTAGAATCCTTCAATTTCACCATCACTAGTTAGAAGTTCTGGTGGTAGAGTGTTTATGAGTTGGGCTGCAAGCCTCAAGATTAGCAGTTTGAAACCACCAGCCTCTTAGAGGGAGAAAGAAGGGGGCATCTACTCACATAAAGAGTTATAGTCTGTGGAGACCCAAAGCCCATCTTGTAGACAATTGGACATCCTCTTATAGAAGGGACACAAGGAAGAGACGAACTAGTCAGGGTGCAGTAGAGCACCGATGAAGCATACAACGTTTCCTCTAGTTCTTTCATGCTTCCCCCACTGTCATGACCCCAATTCTACCTCATAAATCTAGCTAGAACAGAACATATACACGGGAACAGACAAGAGCTCACAACACAGGGAATCCAGGACAGATAGACCCCTCAGGACCAATAACAAGAGTAGCCATACCAGGAAGGGAAGGGGAAGATGAGAAGAAGGGGTAAGAAAGGGGGAACTTATCATAATGATTGTAAACATAGAAGTGGGTGAAGGAAGTCTGTGGTTGGTGTAAGACATGAAAAAAATCATAAATTATCAAGGGATCATGAAGGAGGGAGGGTGGGAAGGAGGAAATAAGCTGATACCAAGGACTATAGTGGCAACAAATGTACAAATGTGCTTGACGTGATGGATGGATGGATTGTGATAAGAGCTCTCAATAAAATGTGTGTGTGTGCGTGTGTGTGTTTTAAAAAGAGTGACAGTCTTGGAAACTCACAGGGATAGTTGCACCCTGTCCTACATGGTTTCTGTGGGTTGGCATAGACTCAATGACAGTGAGTTTGCTTGTTTGTTTTAAATGATTAGTGCTTAAATTTGAATAATAGTGGTGTTGACTTTATATCCTTGTATTCAGATAGATATTTTCCTATCCCAGAAAGCATTGCAGTTCAAGACAGGTCTTAAAATGTCCTTTTTGAAATAAATGTGAGTCTATTCTTCTTGAATCTGTGTTAGTCTGGGTAGACTAGAGAAACAAATTCATAGACACGCATATGGATATAAGGGTACAGTTTATACACAAGAGGAATGGGACATAGAGAAAGCATCCCAATTCAGTCCAGTTCAAAGTCTTAAGTCCGATATTAGCCCACATGCCTGGTAGCAGTCTATAAAGTCTCCTTTCGACTCACGAAGTTACAGGCCAGTGGGTGCAGAGTCCCAGCACTGGCAGGGGTCTCCCCATGGTTCCTCACTTCCAGAGCATACGGTTTATCCACAGCATCCAGTGGTGGTAGAAGCAAATCAGTGCTGGCAGGGGGTCTCCATGTGGCTTCTCCAGCTTCAGAGGTCTGGTTCCATCAGGGTAAGGCTTCTCCTCTAGCTCCTTCAGCTCCTCGGACACTGCCATCTTGTCTTCTCCGTAGTTTGTTGTCTCAGACTAACTCCCAACAACCGGGGAGTTAGCTTCTCATCTCCATGAGGGAAATATTGCGAGATTTCCAAGATGTATCAGGAGAAAACCATGCCCACACAGAGGCTTCATTGGCTACTCAATGGCTATCTTCAGATTAACAGGCTAGACTCCACTCCTACATCTCAATCATGAAATTAACATAAGCACATGACCACCACACAGCATAATTAGCCATAGGTTTCTATGATGCAGAATGATCCATACCAGTCCTTTTCAGCTTACTAGTGCCTAGAATATGAATTTTATGTGTTTTATGAATATGAATTTTATGTTGTATTGACAATTGTGGCTTCTAATTTTTCTAGATTCATAATTCATACATGTTAAGTTCTAATTATTAATAGATGTTTTCCCTGGTTTCTTTTCTCATGGAGTCACACCCCATTCTCAGATGAAGGTCCCACAGACTTTGTTCCAGGGGTGCCATTGACTTTGAGAAGGAAGCGCTTTTGAGAGTCGGCTGCCCGAAGGTCTCGTCTTCCAGCACTACCTGTGATGATGTTCTGCTGCTATTATTAGACTTTTGGTCTATGACAAGGTTTTACTGCTATCCATAAGATTTTTAGGGGCTAATTCCTCTGCAGTAGACCACCTATTCTTTCTTTGTATCTGTTCTTAGGCTAGAAATTCTGCTGCAATCTATTCACATTGGGTGATCCTGCTGGTTTTTGAATACCAGTGACATAGCTTCCAGCATCACAGCAACACGCAAGCCACCACACAGTGACAACCTGACAGACAAGAGCTGGGGTTTCATCTTTACAAAAGAATAAATGCAGCACAATAACATTTATATAAGGTGTAAAAAAACATGGCCTCCATGTATTACCCATAGAATACATATGATTTATTAAAGTATAGATGAAAGGACTAGTGATTTACTGCTATTTCATAAGCTGAGAGATGAGTTCATGGATATTTACTTTTATTACTAATACTTGAGATGATTTTGTCTTAATAAATTATGCCACACTAAAAAGTTCAAGTATGAATTATCTCACAGTTCAAAGTCTAGGAGGTGGGGTCCCCCAGTGGTACAAACGTTAAGCGCAGGCCCCAATTTATCACCATCCCATTTGAGAAAAGGCTGTTTGTTATGATAATGAGACTGGGTTAGTATATTTTGAGACAATCCCCTACAAAATATAAAAGATGCAGATTAAAGAAGCAGAGACAGGGAATATTCAGCTGCTAGTTGACAGGTTGGAGTTGGAGTTCACTATGAGGCCTCTGAAGAAAAGTTTGAGGATGTGTGTTTCTGAGTAAATCAGTCTTTGCAGGGAAGACCCATCTGCTAACTGCCAGGTTAGAGGTTTGAATTCTTGCAGAGGTCTCAGAAGTAAAACTTGATGATGCACTTCTGAGAAAAATCAGCCTTTAAGAGTTAAAAGCTTTTCCAATAAGTTTATAAGACACATTTAAATAATGATTTGCATGCCTGGATTTAATTCTCTTTCTTTGTTCTATTTTTAATGTTTTCTTTTTTGTTATTGATATGATCTTCAAATTCTGGAGGGCAATTTTTGTATGTTTGCTTTTCATATTTTAAGGGCTGCCTTCCTATTTCCCCCTTGTCCCAAATGCTAGCCTCTTTATTCTGCCTTTGTGAAAGTTTTTATTTTTATTTTTTTGCCTATTTGAACCTCACCTCCAATATTTTGGCAGTTAAGTGACTTTCTCCCTTTTCTTGGCTTCATTTCCTGGAATGGTTTCTGTTATGAATGGAAATATGCCCTCCCCCCACAGGTTGTGCTGTTAATCCTAACCTTCATCTCTGGCTATGGTTATAAACCCATTAGAGAATAAGTTGTGTTTTCTCTCAGAATGAGATGGGATTAGTATAGGATATATTTTGAGACAATCTCTTACAAAACCTAAAAGATGCAGATTAAAGAAGCAGAGATGTGGAAGACACATGCCAAGCCAGACCACATGAAGACTGCCTAGGAGCAGAAACTGAGAAGAGACAAGGACCTTCCTCAAAAAAAACCAAACCAAAACAAAAGAAACCACTTCCCTTAGAGAGAGTGCCCTCCATTTGAGCTTGCCTCAAGCCATAATCTGATCCTCTCCTCATATGCATAGGGAAGTTTGACATTGAATATGGAAAACATAAGCAGAACCAATGTATTTGAGTTATGATGCTGGGGAAGAATATCGAAAGTATGATGGACTGCCAAAAGAATCAACAAATCTGTCCTGGAAGAAGTATAGCTAGAACGCTCCTTAGAGGCAATGACATTGAGACTCCATCTTATGTACTGTGGACATGTTGTTGGGAGAGATGAGTCTCTGGAAGAGGACATTGTGCTTGGTAGAGAGGCAGTGAAAAAGGAGGAAGGCCCTCACCTTGACAAGATGGATTGACACAGTGGTTGCTATAATGGGTTCAAACATAAGAATGATTGTGAGGATGCTGAACAACTGAGTGGCTTTTCATTCCGTGTAGAGTAGAGCCCCGGATCTCAACGCTAATCCATTCTAGAAGGAGATGCCCATGGCCCTGTAAAGCGGACACTCCCTTGGTCCATGAAGCTTTTGGATTCATTGCTTTCAAGTCTATGATTTCCATCACTCTTTTTTACTATGGATGAGCAAATTTGTAAAAAAAAGAAAAAAACAATGGACTATGCTATGTGTAATCTCTATATGCAATCTTAAGACAAGCACACAAAGTTATAAACAGAGATCACATCAGTCAGCTCCTCTGGGGGAAAGATCACCCCCAAGCTAAGGGCATTGGAGAAATCTGCAGACTAGCTTGAAGGCAAAGAATGCAGCTTTGAGGAGAACAATAGCGAAAGACACAGAGTGGACAGAAGGGAGAGCTGCGTGTGTGGTTCTACTCAGAAAAATAGAATGAGGTGAACTTCCCCAAGGGCCTTGCAGGCCATTCAAGCCCGTGAGAAGAGCTGCCCCCACAGGTGTCTAACACCGGACAAAAGTGTGCTCTGGTCGCCATTGTTTCCACCCCTACCATCTTAAGATGAACGTCAACAGTGGTGGCCATTGGGGTGATTATGGTGAAAGAATGACCGACTACCCTGGTTTGCCTGGAACTTTCCCCACTTTAGGAGCCTTGGTGGCGCAGTGGGTGGCAGCCCTGGATGCTAATGGAAAGGTTATGATTTGAACTCACCAGCACGTCACCAGAGAAAGAGGTGACGGTCCTCAAAACCCAGTGGGCAGCTTGCTCTAGTCTGTCTGCTTGCAATGTATTGGAATTGACTCGACAGCAAAGGCCTTTTTCCTGGTCTTTCTGATTTTGATGAATCATTTTATTGGGGGTTCTTACAACTTTTTTTTTCTTACAACTCTTATAACCAACCTATATATCAATTGTATCTGGCACATTTGAATATCTGTTGTCATCATTTCCAAAATATTCTTTCTGCTTAAACCCTTAGTATCAGTTCCTCTTCCCCCTCTCCCCCACACTCCCACCTTTGTGAACCCTTGATAAATTATACATTACTATTATTTTCATCTCTTACACTCTACGCTGTCTCCCTTCACCCACATTTCTGGTGTTCACCCCCCTGGGGATTGTATACATCCAGCACAGCAATTGGTTTCCTTTCTCCCCCTCCATCTTCCCTCTACCTGCATGGTATCACTACTCCCATTAATGATCCTGAACTGTTTACCTGTCCTGGAATCCATGTGTGCAGAGCTTTCGTCTGTACCAGTGCACATGCTCCGGTCTAGCCAGATTTGCAATGTAGAACTGGGGTCATGAGAGGGGGTGGGAAGAAGCATTAAAGAAGCTAGAGTAATGTGTGTTTTGTTGGTGCTATGGCACCCGCCTTCCTTGTGACCCTTCTGTGAGGGGATGTCCCATTGTCTATAGATGGGACATTGTCTCTAGATTGTCTCTTTTGCCACAATGATCGCTTGCTTTATTTCTTCTGGTGTGTAATACTGATCTCACCCACAACTTGTGATCACATAGGCTAGTGTGCTTCTTTCTTTTCACATAGGCTAGCCCTTCTTTCAGGGCTTCGTGGCTTCCCTGCTGGATGACCACTTGTTTAAGTTCAAGCAATGAAGGAATGTACTGAGAGAGCCCCTGGATGGCACAAACAGTTCAGTCACGTGGCTGCTAATGAGAAGTTGGTGGGAGTCTGCCTCAGAAGGATGCAGTTCTGAAAAGCAGCAGTTGAAAGTGTTATCCAGCACCATTTGCCTCTGGCATGCCCGGGGCTGCCCCGAACAGCGTTGACTCAGAGGGAACTGGCAGGGATGCTCTCACTTTGGGGGAAACTTTAACTTGGATATACTATTAAAACGAAAGAGAGCAATAAGAGCACTGTAAGAACTCCAGTTTACCTTTGATGTGGGTGAAGTGGTGGTTTACTCTTTGCTCCACTTCCTCGATCATGTGGTTGCTTTCTCTTTACATGTATGCGTGTCCACATGTGAACATTATACGTATATTTATTCGTTAGGTTCCGGTTCAGCAACCCTGTGCACAACAGAAGGAGACGCTGCCTGTCCCTGTGCCATGCTCACAACCGTTCCTCTGACGTGCCCTCGGATGCAGCCACGATGTCTATGCACGGCATCGAGAGCCTTCCTCTTTTTCACCGCCCCTCCACTTTGCCAAACATCATGTCCTTCTCTAGGGACTCATCTTTCCTCACACGATGTCTAAGACGTCTAAGATGAAGTCTTGCCGTCCTTGCCTCTAAGGAGCACTCTGGCCTTACTTCTTCCAATATAGGTTGGTTTGTTCTTTTAGCTGTTCAGGAAATTTTCAACATTTTTCTCTGACACCACGATTCAAATGCACTCTTCTTTATACAATCCAGCTTCTCTGATGATTTGCTCAGCGTGCAGACTGAACGTGTATGGTGAGAGGATACGACCCGACACCCAGCTGTCCTGACTTTCAGCCATGCAGTATGCCTTTGATTTGTCACTAAGTGCCTCTTGGTCAACATACAAGTTCTAAATGAGCACGAGGAAGTGTTCTGGAAGTTCCGTTTTTCTCAAGATTATTACATAGTTTATTATGTTCCACACAGTCAATGAAGCACAAGTAAACATCTTTCTGGGTTTCACTGTTTTCAGCCAAGATCCATCTGACATCAGCAATGATATCCCTTATTCCACATCCCTTCTTGAAGCTGGCCTAAATGTCTAGTTATTATTCCCTGTCAATGTGTTGCTGTAACTCTTGTCGGATGATCTTAAGTAAAAATTTTCATATTCATTGTACATTCTGTAGTGTACATGAAAAGGGGGTCTTATCAAGTTCTTTCTCTAACCCCTTAAAGCAAATTGCTATCTACTCTGCTTATTTGTAATTTGACTTATCTTTGGTAACAGCTTCTCCATTGATTCATTTGACAGCTTGCTTCCTCAGCGATGACTTACAGTAACACAGATAAGCAGAAACACACAGTCAAGCAACCCCCAAGTCCTCTCTGCCTGGAGCTTCCCCTCTTGTCAAAAGGAGAGACAATAAACAAACCAAGTTGTTTGCTTCTATGTTAGAAGACAAGAAGCACCATGGAAAATATAAAGCAAGGGGGGCATGAATGGATGCCACCCCCACACCCAACCATGGCCAGTGAGCTTATTCCTACTCAGAGTGACCCTGCATCTGATTTCTGAGGCTTTGCCAACCTTTATGAGAGCACACAGCCTCATCTTTCTCTAGTGGAGCAGCTGGTGGGTTTGAACCACTAACTTTAAGGTCAGCGATACAAAGCTCAGCTGTCATCTCCACCAGGAATCTCTGAGGGATACCACAGGAGGTGGTAAGCCATAAGTGGTTGGTGAAGGTGTGCTGAAGAAGGTCTCATGATAAACTACTGGCTCGTAGGCTGAGATATACTTACTGGTACAGAGATTAAAGAGCATCGAGTTAAAGAAATCTTCTCTTCACTTATTAGTGAAGTCATCTAAAATCATCCCTCAAGTCAGTTGTTTCACATGTCAGTGTGTGTGTGCGCGCGTGTGTGGTAAAAGTCATTATTCACTGATATTTAGAGAACTGGGAGGGATGGGTTTAGGAAAGATGAGTCTAGAAAATTGATCTAACCCAACTGGGCTAGTTACATAACCTCATGTCAATTTGAGGGTATTAAGAGTGAAGGGGTGGGGTCTAGCCTGTCAGTTAGGTCACAGCCTGATCATGCTTCCTTGTGACATGTTCATCTCATGAGTATATGAGTGTCCTGGGATCTCTCTCTCCATCCCTCCTTTCACCCCCTGTTGATGAGGCAGGTGGAGCCACTTTCAGGAGGCTGGCGAAAGTCCAGAATGAGGTTTGTCATGATCTGAGCTACAGTTTTTTGTGCCAACCTAGGCCAATAAACACATGTGGGGTTAATTGAAGGGCAGAAAAGTAAATGGCTGGCGGGGGGTGGGGGAGGGGGCTTGCCTCTCTAGTTCTCAGATTTCTTGCTTTCTGATGGTTGGACCAGGGTGCACCTACCTTAGACAGTTCCCTGCTTCAGCTGGCAAGGCTCACTTCCTGTGAGATATCTCTGAGGAGAAGCCACATGGACCCTGATGCAGCCCTGGGTCCTGGAGTAGCTGCGTGGAAACCGCCCCCCCCCCCCGGCCCCCACTCCCCGCCAGTGCTGAGATGCTTGTACACTCACGGATTGGGCTTCCCTCCTGCAGTGGGTGTCATTGTGTATGTTATGTGAGGTTGAGGAGCACTTTGTAGATCAGTGTCAGACATATGGGCTTGTTGGACTTATGGGCTTGGGCAGCATGGATTGGGATGCTTTCTTAGTGTACACCTACCCCTTAATATAATATATATGTATGTGAATTCGTTTCTCTAGTCTACCCAGACTAACACATTATCAATCAACATTCTACCTTTTTTGACTGAGAAAACCACTGGTGCACTTCAGGGTTTCCCATCGCACTGTCCTTGTGAGCTGTGTTCATCATCACAACAGTTTCTGTGGCATTTTTCCCAGGCAGTAAACAGAATTTCACATACTGTCATCTTCAATCAGCTATCACAAGAAACGAGGTTCGAGTGAAACTGCCTTTATGAAAAAATTCATTGTGAGCAGAAAGGAGCTTCCTAAGGCTATGCCACTGGGTGCACTAACTTGGAGCGAGTTGCTTGATGCTTGCCTAGTGGGGGAAAGGTGGACTACAAAGGTTCTGCTCAGCCCAATTCCTGTTTTGTTTTTTGTTTTTGGTACCCTCTATATAGTTTGAAAGATTTTTAACTTTCTATTTCCTATAAACTATTTATTTCATCTAAGTTGAGCTTTCTTCAATTATTTACAATTTCTACATTTTGTTGACCTAAATAAACCTGATTATTAAGCTGATTTTAACTCATAGCGCGTGACCTCGGAATAGAACAGAAACTGTGCCCCACCCTCCAGGGTTTCTGAGGTTGTACGATTCAAGAAGAAGCAAACTGGAACCTTTCTTACTTTCCTTTTTTTCTGTTGCTGGAACTGGCTAGCAGCTCAGCTTGCCTAGTTAGAATTTTCTAAAATTCATTCTCCCTGTTCACATGTATATCTGAACTAATTTAGGCTGAGCAGAGTGGAAAAACCTCTTTTTGTTAGTGTCAAGCAAACTTTCAATACTTGACAGCATACATAAGAAGTTCTGGGAAGACAATGCACTGCCGTCAAGTCAATTCTGACTCAGAACAGAGGGGCCTTGTTGGGTTGCTGAGATTGTCAAACTTTATGAGAACAGAAAGCCTCATTTTGCTCTCCAGGAGTGGTTGGTGGATTCGAATGGCCCATCTTTTGGCTAGCAGCTCAATGTCTTAGCTACTGTGCCATTGGAATGCCTTTGAAAAACACTGAAAAATAAGGTTGAGCGAGGCAACCCCAGTACTTAAACATGACTGGTTTCCACAGACCACTGAGCCCTGATGGTGTAGTGGTTTCCACGCTGGGCTGCTGGCCAGCCGTTCCACCAACAGCTCCTCGGGGGAAAGATGAGACTTTCCGCTCCTGTAGTGAACTGCAGCCTTGGAAACTCGCAAGGACAGGTCTACTCTGTCCTACAGGCTCCCTATGAGTCAGAATGGCCTTGATGGCAGTGAGTTGTTCAGGACTGCAGCCAAGAGGAGGTAACGTAAGTGAAAGGAGTTGAAAGCCAGTCAACCTCCCATGTTAAAGGTTTACTCTAGCCCTGACCTGAAGCATCACAATACCATCAGTAATTACTATTGAAGTAGACAATTAAGGAAAAATGGGAGGAGTTTCTTTAGGTTCCTGTACTAACAGGATGGATTGTATAATAGAGACGTCTCTTCATCCTTTAAAACTCCCTCAGCTGTTACTTCCTTGAGGAAACCTCTCATGGACCCTCAAGTTCAGGTGAGGTGCTGCCCTTCGCAGGTATCCCTACACCAGCGTCCTCCCTCTCGGACCTCTCTCCACATGACATTGCTTAGTTGCTTGCCTACACTTCCCTACTCTCTGAGCCGAGCTCATAGTAGACACTTTTTTAAGGCAGCAGTGCCCTCTGGTGGGTGTGGGAGGCCCAGCCTTGCTCCTGGAGAGGTGCTGCTGGATTTGAACCGCCAAACCAGTGGGCCACAGTCCCGCACTCAACCACTACGCCACTGGGGTTCAGCCCAGTAGACATTTAATAATAATAATAATAATAATAATAATAATAATAAAAAAAAAACAAACCCACTGTCATCAACTTGACCATTCACAGGAGAGAGGAGAGCTTCCCCATGGGTTGTCAAGGTGGTGACCTTTATGTAAGCACACTGAGACATCTTTCTCCCACAAACTAACAGGCACAGGTGAACTGCAGCTAACTGCATTCCACCTTGAATGAGTCCTGTGAGATGGAACATGGGCTCTTCTCCATCCTGAAGAAGCAGATGAAAACGTAACTTGTAAACACTTAGGATCCAAATACTCACCAATATTTACATTGCTTTTTCTAAACCACACTCTCAGCACCAAAGTATAAACTGGTTCAAGTGTTGCTGAAAACAATTGAAAATACATCACAAGATCCTCCAAATGTGGCTATTTCAGTGCAAAATAAATTCTAGAAATAGAATCTAAATAAAGGAACACATAGGGAATGAATATTGCTAAGGAGAAAAATGCAAATGTATTTGTGTAAACATGTATGTGTGTACATGTGTGTGTGTATATGAAGGAAAGTCCTCTGATGGCAAATGATTCAGCTATGGATGTAGTCACCCTTCTGCACACTAGTTAGTGGTTTGAGGAAAAGGACAGAGAATTACAACAGGGCTTCATAAAATATGGAGAAAAAATGGAAGGCAAGAATAATGACATTTATAATGACATTATAGAGATAATGATGCACACTTTTTGATGTTCTTGCATGATTTTAACATTTTATGTCCTACACTGTATTTCTAAGTGTTTAATAATAAGCATATATTATTCTTAAAATCAGGGGAAAATGTTAAGGATAAAACAAACCTCACATTCCTGTTCCTGTGTTTCTCACTCTTCTCTCAACCACCCAGACCAATTCCCTGGGATGAGGGGCAGTCAGGGGATGCACAGCTATTTTTTCTGGGGATGGTCTCAATAGTACAGACACCAAGGGCATCTGGACTACCTCCTCTGATGTCATTATTCTTACCAAAACAGGGGGCAAAGACACGGTAAAGAGGAAAGAACAGAAGGTCAGGTGCGCCACTACTGCATGTAAAACCCTTTTCCCTCCACATTCCACTTTCTTCTCCGGCCAGCTCTGCCTGGCCCACAGAAGGTTGAAGTCACAGGGTTTGTGGTGGCAGTTCGTGCCCCTCCCTCAAAGGCCACTGCTGATTCCAACCAGGACACATCTCTCTCAATTTAGATTGTGTGCCTTCCTTTTCTTTTTCCTTCTCTCCCTAAGCCAGCATTTACCTCACAAACCCTTGGGGAGGAGATTGGAATGAAAACACGTTGACGATTCTCAGCCTCTAGGCTGGTAGGTGCAGCTAGAACAGAATCGTCTTTGACTTCTATTGCTCTCCGTCCTCTTTCCTGGTACCTTTCATCCAACAGAAGACATCGAGTCAGTTCTTTCCATTCTGCTCTTGGAATTACTGGTGAGATGATTTCTACTTGAATCCTCATGCTTCTCTCTTGAACACTTGTTAGAAGGCCTGTGTTCCAGCTGTCTTTGTGCCTGTACATTTGACTGGGCAGCCTTCTGAGCAGGGCACAGCATTTTCCAGATTATCCTCTGTGTATACCATACAACCTCCACACAACCCTCCTGCATTTTCCACGTATAAAAACATCAATCCCTGGGACCACATTTGCTTCCTAGGCCAATCAACTGGGATTAATGCTAGCAGTCAAACAGATTGGGTTTCAAGCATTTTAAAAAGAGCGCTGATTGTTAAAAGTGTTTTCACTGAAACTATAATTATAGTTATAAAGTCAATAAATAGAATTCTATGTTTGTGGCCAATAGAAATTCTTTGTCATTACTTGTAAGGAAGGACACACCTTAATTTAATATACAAGGTATGACAAGATTCAAGACTAGTCTGGTTTCTCCATTTCTCTTTTTAGTTCTCAGAAATCCAAACCAACGATAACAAGGTGAAAAAACCACAGAACAAGGTTCATGCAAAGAATAAAGGTTAACTCATGAGGTCACGTCTTTTTATTTATTCCAATGACATTTACTTTAGTGAAGGAAATGATTTGTCTCATTCTTTCAACATTCAGCAACATTCACAGGCTCCGGAGATAACAGCAAGGAAAAACAGACAGAGCTTGGATCCTGACAGTCTCTCTTAATAACTGAGTAACCTTGGGCAAGGATCCCTGGTAGGATAGATGGTCACATCTTGGGCTGCTAACCACAAGGTGAGCAGTTCAAGCCTAACAGCTGCTCCTTGAGAGAAAGATGAAGCTTTCTGCTCCCATCAAGTTACGTAGTCTCAGAAATGCAAAAGGGATGCTGTATTCCATCTTATAGGGATGAGTCAGAATTGACTCAATGGCATTGAGTTTGGTTTGGCTTTTATGGGCAAGTAAATGTAACCTTTCTGTGCCTTGGTTGAGGAGTCCTGATGACATAGTGGTTACCAGTTGGGCTGAGATCCTCAATGTTGGCCGTTCAAAACCACTGAACTGTGGTACGAGAAACAGGGTTCTTTTTTTTAAACCAACGGTTACAAGAAGAGATCAACAGGTGTACTAGCATGTCATAGGATACTAATTAGGAAATGAGCTACACCCACACTTCTCCAGGGTCCATTAGGCCAGAACTCCCTGAAATCGGGTGTGTATTTATTGATCTCAGTGAGGGAGGCGCTTCCTCACCTGCCTTTACCAGATCACCCACCCACACCCCGGGGGTGTGGGGAGGCTAGCTGGGGAGGCATCTGGGGGATGTCTGGCCACTTACCTTTTTAAAAATATTGGCATGTAATTCACATGTCATAAAATCAGTAGTTCAATCACATCTAGAAGAGTCGTGTGATATGTAAATATATTTACATATAAGGAGAGGGAAATAGATGTATGTCCATATACTTCTATGCTAAGTATTAAGGTAGTAGAAGGACAGTGGGCCTCCACTCAAGTACTCGCTCAATGCAAGAACACTTTGTTCTATTAAACTAGCATTCTATGAGGCTTGCCTTCCCGACAAGATTGCCACTCTCACCACCGGTCCTGAAGGGATCATCTGTCCCGGATTCCCTATGTTTCTGGTTCCTCTCTGTACCAGAGCACATGCTCTGGTCTAGCCAGATTTGTAAGGCAGAATTGGGATTATGATAGTGGGGGTGGGGAGAAAGCATTGAAGCACTAGAAGAATGTTGTATGTTTTATCATTGCTACCCTGCACCAACTGACTTGTCTCCTCCCTACATCTCCTTTAGTTCTTTAATGCTTCCTCCTCCCACCCCCTCCCCCCCACTATCATGACCCCAGTTCTACCTTGCAAACCCAGCTAGACCAGAGTATGTATACAGGTGCAGATAAGAGCAGGAAACACAGGGAATCTAGGACAGAGAAACCCCTCAGGACCAATAATGAGAGTAGTGATACCAGCAGGGGAAGGAAGGTGGGGGAGAAAGGGAGAACCAATCACAGTGAGCTACATTAGCCCCTTCCCAGAGAGAAGGACAACAAAAAAGTAGGTGAAGGGAGACAGCATTCAGTGTACGACATGAGAAAAAAAAGATAAATGATCAAGGGTTCATGAGGGAAGGAAGGTGGGGGAGGGGGAAATGAGCTGAAATTAAGGGTTCAAGTAGAAAGAAAATATTTTAAAACATTTTGAAATATGACAATATATATGTGAGAATGGTCTGCAGTGGCCATTTTTGGCCTGACCCCTCCCTCTCTCCTCGGAGCTGGCATCCAGCTTACGCAGCCGTTCCCTCCAGCCTTCCTTTCTCACAGCCCTAAAAAATTTTTCTACACATGGCCTGCTGTGTTCACGCCCCCTTTGCACCTGGTTCGCTTACACCTAAGACCAAGAAGCCAGAGTGTTATGTCAGGACCTGGATATACTATCTACCTCCAACCCCCAATTCCTTTACCTTAACTGGGCACTAGACTCCTATTCCAGTGCCCTGGGGCTTATACATGAGCAGCCATTTTGCCTCTGGGTGTGACTCCAGCGGCCCCTAAACCTCTCAGACCTCTGGACTTTGCCTGAGCTAGTATCTCCCCAATAAAGCTTGTTTATTTTACTGTAACTTGGCTCTCATTCATCTCTGGGGGTGCTCGATCACCTTACAATATGTGCAAATGTGCTTGACACAATGGCTGCATGTATAGATTGTGATAAGAGCTGTAAGAGCCCTCAATAAAATGAGTTTAAAGTAAATAAATATAGAAGCAAAAAAAGTTGTACAATCATCGCCACAATCAGTGTTAGAACATTCTCTTCATTCTTGTCCTCATCATTATTAGCTCCCCATAACCCTCTCCTCCTCCCTGTCATACTCCTAAGGGACCCACACTCCAATTGCTGTCTCTAAAGGTTTATCTATCCTATATTTCCCCACAGAAAAAAATTAGAAACAAAAAATAACTAACAGCTAGCAACAATAACAAAGTAAAACAAATTAATGCCTCAATCGAAAAGAAAGCGGGAGATATTAAAAACTAAAACAAATTTAAAGGGATCCTATGGGAGATGAAAGGGTGATGAATTTCAACCTAACTACATCTGCATCAATCCACTTTCCATCCTATTCTGCTTGATAGCAAGGTTATTCACATTCCTGGTTCATGGTGAGAGGGGACTTAGCAGGGGGTTAATCCATATATATTTCCCCTTTATATTTTTTAAGCTGAAAGAGCTTTAAAATGGGTCAGTAGCCCTAGCCTAAAAAAATAGGTCAATAGGGAGATCAAATGATATTGCATTTTGACCTGTGTATGAGTGACACAATCAACTTTACAATGCTGTCTGATAGCAGGACTATTTACGTATACCTCTCATCTATGACCAGAGGGCACTCACTGGAGACTTAATCCATGTGTGGACTCTGCAAGTGGATTCGGAGCGGCCATTGTCTTCCATAGCCTTCTGCAAACTAAGCGCTTACAATTTAAGCTCCAGCACCATTCCCTCCTTTAGATCTTGAGTGTATTATCTATCACACTTCGATCTCACAGGCTGATGTGCTTCTGCCATGTGGACTTAGTTGATGCCTCATTTAGCTAGCCGCTCATCTCATAAGCCTTTGAGACACCAGGTGCTATCTTTCTGCCAGGTCCATCTAGCTTCTTTACCACATTTCCCTATAGCATCATGTATTTGGCCATCTCTTCATGAGAAGGCACATCAAGCAGGGTTGGAAGAACTACTGTATAGAAGGGCTCAAGCGGAAAGCAACTGTGTTGGGAATGATGGTGGCAACAAGTTTACAAATGGGCTTGACACAATGGATGTATGTATGGATTGCAGTAAGAGTTGTATGTGCACTCCCCCAATATGTAAATACAGACACAGAGTATGCATGTATATTGTGATTAGAGCTGTATGAGCCCCCGATAAATTAACTTTAAAAAAAGAACTACTGTATATACTCGTGTATACGCTGAGTTTTTCAGCACATTTTAAATGCAGCTTTTGTGATAAAATTAGGTGCCTCGCTGATACTCGGGTTGGCTTATACTTGAGTATATACATAATTGTTCTTAGACTGGGGCTAGAATAAATTGCCAGCCTCAAATCCATTCAGGCATCTATGGTTTACACGTCTCTGGTTCACCTTAGAGACACTGTCATTTTAGACGAGAGAACGTTACCAACCGTCCCTTTGGGCATCGCTTCCTCTGCCATCAAGTCAATGCTGACTCAGAGGGACTCTGTGGAGCAGGGTGGAACTTCCCCTGTGAGCCTCTGAGCCTGCAAATCTTCATGCTTCACCTCATCCTCCCCCTGTGGAGGTGGCGATGGGTTTCAAACCCAGGCCAGCACCCTGATGTGTAACCAACATACATCGATAGATAGTGTTATTAGTCTAGCCACTCGTATAGAATTTAAACCACTGTTGGGAAAAGGAAATCTTCCAAGTATTGGCCAGGTACGGGCCAAGATACATGAATGACTGACTTGTACAGATGAAACTCTTAAGGGTCTGGACACTACACAAAGGAGCCCCATAGCCTTCTTGAGCCTTGCTCGACCTATCTCCAATACTCTCAGCTTCTCAGGGATAAGGTGAAAGTCAATGCCAGTGGTAGAGAGGTCTGTGAGCTCTTTAACACAATGGGTCCGTGGCAGTGTCAACCCATCGTGGATGAAGAAACATACAATGTGTCTTGGGCTTCTAATAGGCTTTCTTAGAAAGGCCAGAGGACATAGTGATTTAGGGCTCAGGCTTTGAAATCAGAAGACCCAGGATCTGGGCTCTACAGGAGGTGGCCCACTCCTGTCCTCTCTGGTAACCTTTGGAGAATTCACCTTTAAACTAAGGAATCACAAAACTTTCTTCATGGCGTGGTGAAGATTATAAAGCCCTGTCACCACCTAGCAGTGCCTAGAACATACCACACGCACGAAAGGGCAACTGCTGTACCAAAATGGGGCCCTAACAAGGTTCAACTTACTGCAGATATTTACGCTATTAAGCATTTGTTACATTCCATTTTTCTGTTCTTAAAAAAAATACACATGGCATCTTTGAGTGGCACAAACGATGAAGCTTGATCATCAGCTGAAACATTCGCTGTTTTAACCCATCCAAGGCACCTGGGAGGACTGGTGTGGGCATCTATTCTAACGTGACAGTTTAGGAGCAACTGGCAGTAATCTGTTTATATTTAATCGCAGAATCGGTCTTTGCCCAGAGTCCAAATTCCATCAACATCCTTGTAGGACGCTTTGACAAATTTAATTCTGCACGGAGGGATCCAGCCCAGGATTTCTGGCTTTTTAAAACCGAAGGCACAATTACCAAGTTCAAAGCCTCACCCAGCGTGGTCCAAGCAAAACTGGCAGGCCACCAGCTGTGTTGTGCCAGGCCTCCCTGCAGAAGGCTGATAACCCGAGGGGTGGGTGGAGGTGGGTGGAGGGAGGGCCAAGAGCGTCGAGTCCCCGGTCATGGCGCCCCGCCCTGGTTCCATAATCCTAGCGTTCTGCGCCCCGCGCTCGGTGCCAGGCTCGGGAGTGGCGGGACTCAACTTTTTTTTCTCTTGCTTCACCCCCTTCCCCATTCTTCCCCAGCCCTCAAGGCCGGACGGGCGCGCCAGCTTCCCTCTCCCGTCCACTACTCGCTCTCCTAGTGGACATCCAATCCCATGCTGCCTCGCTCTCAAGTGTCCAATCAGGAGGGAGCTTTCCCAGGGGCGGACGAGAGGCGGTGCTGATTGGCGGAGCCTCGGGCTTCTCGTACTTTAGCCACGGGGCTGTGGGCGCGTTCGCGGACTCCATCCAGGTCAGGAGAGCGGACCCGCTTGCACACGGGGCAGCTGCACTCGGACACCATGGCGGACTCCCGGGACCCAGCCAGCGACCAGATGAAGCTCTGGAAGGAGCAGCGGTCCGCGCAGGTACACCCGGGCCTCCACCAGCGGCGCGAGGGGCTGCGAATAACGGCCCGACCTTCCGGGCGCGGAAGCGTCCGCGGGGGCCGTACCATCGATCGCGGGGCGCGAGGGGGTGGCTGTCGGGTGAGAAGGACGGTTACAATGACGGGGAGGCAGGGGTGGTGTTGGTGGAGTGTCGGGGTGGGGGGGGGGCGTTCTGCGGCTTGGGGCACGGTCTCCCAGGAATGCTTGCAAACCGGGCAGCGTGGGTCGTCGGTAACCGAGTGAAGTGGTTGGGCGCGCAGTTGGCACGGGTGCCAGCTGGGACAGAGGTCACAGTTGGAGGGCCGACCGAAGGCGCCGGCGCAAGAGGCCTCCCGAGCTCCAGCTGCAAGAAAGGAAGAAGGGGGATGGGGAAAGTGGGAAGCGCCAGCCCGGACCTTGCCTGTAGTTTTCCAATTTTGTGGGGGTGCCAGAAGACGACGACTTTATTTTTCACATTTTAGCGCCCTCTGCACCAAGCCCAGTGAAGGATGCGTACGCCGTTCACATTCATTATTTCATTTGGGTTCCAAAACGACAACTCAGACCTAACATTTTCCAGCTAGGGTTTCTTTGATGCATGTATTCCCTGGGTTTTCTCTGAGAACCAGCATGTGCCGGGTACTGAGTTAGCGCAAGTTGTACAAAGTCTGATGAAGCAAGAACCACGCTCCCGCGGAGCTTAAAGCCGACAGATAAACAGATGATTACCATCCAGGAGGACTCTGAGGGAGGCTGAGTGTAAAGTGTGAAGGGCGGGGCAGACCTGGATGGAAGGCTTCCCAAAGGAGGTGACATCTGTGACCATGAGTGAAAGGTGAGCGGACTTTCAGGCCAGTGGTGGAGGCAGGGGAGGTTCCCGGCATATATTAAGGGGCACCGTGTTTCAAAAGACACACACGCCTTAGGTGGTTACATTAGATAAGAACGCATCTGGCTTGAGGCCTCATTTTGGGAGTTGGCTCAGAGAGGGGAAGGGACTCTCCCAATTCACAGGGCCACTGGTTCATGGCAGAGAGAGGACTAGAATGGCGTTTTCTCCTCTTGTTGAGTGCTCTTTCAGTCTCGTTCATGTTTGTTGTTGTTCCAATCCAGTCAGTTTGGACTCATCGGGTCCCCTATGTGTGCAGGCGTCCTAAGTGGTGGTGGGTGGTTTCAAACAACCAACCTTCCAGCTCGAAGTCCTGTGCTTAGCCACTCCAATGGCTTGTGCGCTCCAATTGCTGGGGGGTTTATTCTGACTCAGAGTGACTCTGGCATACACAGAGTAGAACTTTAGGCTGAGTGGTTAACCACAATACTATTGGGGCTCCTCCCTGCGTCTCCAGTCCTTCTGCACTGGGGCATAATGCTACAGTGCTGTGTACTACTTTAGTGTGCTTCTCTGGGTCAAAACTGACTCCTTGACCTTGAGCTAGTGGAGTTAGTTTCTCAGAGGACTGCCATCTCTCCTTACTTTGCTTGTTTTTGACTATAGGCTTCTAGGACAATTAGATTTTATCATGTAGTTCGTAAGTAAATAGGAGAAAGGGCAGCGTCAGGGATGCATAGCTAGTTAAGGCAGTCACGATTAGAACCCAACGTCTTGACTCTCTACACACTCACAGATTGGTAGGTCCTGGCTCACACGGATGTTTTCATGAATCCTCCGTGGAATTGAGAAACAGGACAATGTACCGCGAATTTCATCTGGGATTAGCTTGCCTTTTCATTGCTTGGGCGAGTCATTCACCATTGTTAAGTCACGCAGCCCTTGCCTGGAGTGACTGGTTAAACTTGGGATGGTGAACGGAAGGGTGGACGGGCCAGGCTGGGTAGGGGCAGGCCTGGTGATCTCTTTCCAGAAGGTCACAGCCCCCCAAACCACATGGAACACAGTGCACTTCGGACAGTCCGGCAGGAGCTAAGGATGAGGCAGGATTGACTGCTGTGTGTTTTTATTGCTCATGTGGTTGCCCGACCGAGAAGCAGTGGGCTTTCAAGGCCAAAGCTATCATTTGAAGCATCTGCTTTTGGGAAGGCAGAGAACTCAGGCAATCCGTTCTCTTATCTCTGCTTGCCACAGCCCAGTGGCCTAGATTCCTAGGTAGATTGATGTCTCAGTGTTAGCGACTGTGAAAATTAACTGCTTGTTTTTAATATCTTCCAGAGGAGATTGTATCTGTGCCATCTACACTGCCTGCTGCCGCCACGCAGTGGAGTTCAATGCATAGGGTCCCTGTGTGGGTTTCAGAGACTGTCAGTCTTTTTAAAAATTATTTATTTTTTTGGGGGGGCATCACTGCCCTCTGGTGGTTGAGGGAGCTACCCAACCTTGCTCCTGGAGAGCCACTGCTGGATTTGAACCGCCAAGCCCGTGGGCTGCAGTCCCACACTCAACCACTACGCCTCCGGGGCTCAGCCAACAGAGGCTGTTAGTCTTTGGAAGGGAGCAGACAGCCTCAGGTTTCACCAGCGAAGGGACTGGAGGATTTGAACTACCGAGCTTACAGTTAACAGCCCAACGCTTACCTGACAGCGCCACCTGGACCCCACACATATCATTTAGTCTGTATCATTTTCAGTGCTTTAGTCTGAAAATTTCAAAACATTCAGGAAAATGAAAATCCGCAATGGCTACCCAACCCATATGTTATTCACCATCTGTTTTTCTATAAATGATATTTTGCTCCAGGTCTTATCAGGATATTCCGTCTGCCGATCCTTCATGTAGCCGTAATCCCGTTTTGTTTTCTAGTTACATTTCAGAGTAAATTATAGACATCGGGACACGCCACCCTTAAACTCTAAGCGTCGTAGCAGTAACAGTTCAGTGTTGTTGTTGCTATCTTCTATTATTGCCTGCTTTATGTGCCTAGACAAGACGTCGGAGGGGTGGCAAAGCTGCATGCCATCAGTACTGCTTAGTCATTCAGAGCTCGTAGCCAGGCCAAGGGCATGTCCTCCTCAAGTTGTGTGTGTGTGTGTGTGTGTGTGTGTGTGTGTGTGAGAGAGAGAGAGAGAGCCAGACCGAACATACATTCTCAGCGACCACAGGCCAGAGGGCTCTGGCCTCCCAAGGCCACAAAGCCTCAGTCACTCCTTTTCCATACACCTTTCCTCAGCACCTCCTACCTGCCAACCAGGTAAGGTGGTTGGTGTTTTGGGGTCATCTCTAGCACCACTGCCAAGCGGAGCCACTGGGCGTTCTTCGTCCTCCTGTTCTGCACCTCCCCGCTCACCCCCCCAGGGCTGTCTACATGTTTGACAGCCTCTTCTGCAGGAGCTGGAGGGGTTGCGTGGAGACTCAACAACATCTTGTCCCTGGGCTGCTGTTCAAACTCACTCCGTGCCAGCCAGCCTTTTACCTACTAAGCAAAGTTCAACCTCGTGAGCCTGCCATGTGAGGCCTTTCGACCTGTTTTCCAGCCTCCCTCCCTGGCATCAACCCCCACCACAGGCGACAGTTACACAAGGATCCCTGCAGTGGACGGTCTAGATCTTGAGCCGTCATTCCATGACTCCCCGTTTTAAAGAAATACTGTGTTTTCTGTGAAAGGTTCCCATTTGACAACTGCCGAGTGAGTGGTCCAGTGAGGATAAGTTACATTTTTCACCCTGGAGCAACTTTCTTGGTAAATGCATTTTGGAGGTGCTGTTTTGTGAGTCTTTTTTTTTTTGGCATCACTGCCCTCTGGTGGTGGGAGTAGGAGCCCCAGCATTTGCTCCTGTGGAGTCGCTGCTGGAATTGAACCTCCATCCCAATGGGCCGCAGTCACGCGCACAACCACTACGCCACCGGGGCTCAGCCCATCTGTGAGTCTTGACAAATATATGCACCAGTGACTTCCACCCCTCTAGAAATGGAATGATGACAGCTTTCTGGAAAGCCCTCCCTGTTGTTTCCCCGTGAAGATTCCACCCGTATTGATGGATGGACTTCTTGTGAAAGACTTCTTTCAGTAGACCCCCCCCCCCCCCAAAAGCATTCTTGCTGTTGTGTGCTGTCAACAGTTTGCCCTTTTTCAGTGGTGAGTTACAGTCATTGGTGTCACTCTTTGTACTGTTTGTTTATCCTCCAGTTTGGGAGTATGAAATTCCCATCCATGCCTTTCTGTGCACCTAGGCTTTTGTTTCTTTTAGGAAGCACTAGGAGTGGAAGCGCGAGGCCTCCCTGTGAACGTGCTGTTCCATCTCTCAGCTGTGCATGGCGCCCGCTGTCCACACACTGCCAGCTCTGGGTTTTTGCTGTCGGGCTTCTGGTGGGTATGCAGTGGTCTCCAAAGGTGCTAAGCATCTTTCCATGGGCTCCTTGGCCATATTCTTACGAGTTCCTTGGACGTATCTGTTCATATCTTTTATGAACATGGCAGGGTGGTCTTTTTCTGGTCGATTCATAGTCCATATATGACATTAAACTATGGATGAGCTAATTGCTATAATAATAGGTCCATGTGGTAGTGACCCTCAACCATAAAGTTCTTTTCTTTCCTACTTCATCACTGCTTTTGCTACTGTTCTGAATTGGGTGACTCCTGTGAACAGGTCGTTCGACCCCTAAAGCAGTGGTGACCCACAGGTGGAAAACTGCAGATCTAACCTGTCCAAAGCTTTAGAAGTCCAGCGAGAACGGGTGCCGGTCACTTCTATTCATATTCTATGGGCTAGAACCCTGCCACCTGGCCACACAGGAGTGCCCAGGATCCTGGGAAATGTAGTCTATCTTCCACATCCAGAAAGTTGACCAAGTCTCCCTTGTGGTCAAAACTGCCCAGATTTGGTGAAAATCCTTTCAATCATTTTCTCCTGTGATGAGCAAAGAGTGTGTCCGTGTGTGTGTGTGTGAGTGTGTCCGTGTGTGTGTGTGTGTCTGTGTGTGTGTGTCCATGTGTGTGTGTGTGTGTCCGTGTGTGTGTGT
>PVJH01012402.1:0-64549 GCA_004026705.1 Nesogale talazaci
AAATAAATAAATAAATGCAAACTTCCTCTGTTTCTCCCTAGAGGAACCACACTCTCGGCTTCCCCTTCCTGTTGACAAGTCACATGGAGACATGGTGATGGCAGCCAGAGCCCTGGAAATGCATCCACTGCCACTGGATCCCCAAGTCTTTTTCACACACCAGCCTGTGATCTTACTGAATTGGGCACCATTGTGAGTGGCTACATGAGTAGGAGAATATGTAGACTAGTATTGCACTTATGGGCTGATATCAAACTTGTGGACTTGATCTGGGTTGGGATTTTTTATTAATATTCAATTACTCTTTGACATAATGCTCTCTCTTACACATATATGACTGTCACTGAATTTGTTTCTCTCGTCAACCCCAACTAACACAATAGGTAAACATCTTTCTGATACTCTTTGCTTTCAGCCAAGAGCCATCTGATATTAGCAATTATGTCCTTTGGTCTGTGCCCTCTTCTGATTCCAGCTTAAATTTCCGATCATTGCTTGTTAATATACCTACTGCAACCACTTATGAATTATCCTCAACAAAACTGTACTATGTGTTGTCCATGTTATCATTTGGGATAGACACAAATACAGATATCTTTCACTTGGTTGGTCAGGTAGCTTTCTTCCAAAGTTCTTGGCATAGACTAGAGCCTACAGGGTCTCAATTTGTTGGACCATGTTCCATCAGTTCCCGAAGCTTTCTTTGTCCACTAATGCCTTCAGTGCAGCTTAGACTTCTTTCCTCAAGTATCATTGATTCTTGATCATAAGATAGTGCCTGGACTCACTGATGCTGATCATTTAAAATATATATTTATATTACATGTAGCTATGAAATGTTATAAGGTATGCTTCGGGGCCCATCCAATGCCCTTTTTTGAAAGGAATGGGTATTTGTTAGCCAAGTAAAGGGGGTTTGGAAGGGATATTAAGGGCTGGAGTATTTCCCTCCCAGAAGAATGTACTACAGATGATAGCACTGAAGCTGTAGCTCAGAGAGAGGGGAATGTCTGATCAAAACACACAGGAGAAAACAAAGAGCGAAGGAGAGAGAGTAAAACACATCCTGGCCCACCAAGCCCGGAGGACAAAATTCTTGTTTAGGGCATTCAATGCACAGAGAGGAGCACAGGGCTGGCCACACTATGAGATACAGCACTCCTCACTGATTAGTATCACCCATGAGGGAAAACACTGGAGGCACAGTGCAGGAATTGTGCTCCACTTGACCCCACCACACCTGAGTGAAACCCTAAGAGCATACAACAGAGCAGCAAAAGGAGCAAAGCAATGAAACCCCCAGGGAATACCAAAAATAGACCTTGGGGCAGGGCATGGTACCCCATTAGACTACCAGAAAACACTTCTAAATAGACCTGGAACTATTTACAGGCTTTCCTTTTTTTAATCATTGGGTTGTTTTGTTGTTGTTGTTGTTGTTGTTGTTGTTGTTTTGCTCTGCTTGTTTTTGTGCATATTATCTCTGCAGATCTATGTGGATAAGATAGATAGGCTAAACAATCCAGAGGAGAAAACAGTGAGACCTACTGTTCTGAAGGGGCATGGGAGAGGAGGAAACAAGGGAAAGGAAGTGGGTGTTAACAAACCCAGGGACAAAGGAATAACAAGTGATCCAGAATCAGTGGCAAGGAGGGTGTAGGAGGCCTGGTAGGGCTTGATCAAGGGCAATATAACAGAGAAGAATTACTAAAACCCAAATGAAGGCTGAGCATGATACTGGGATAAGAGGAAAGTAAAAGGAAGTAGAGGAAAGAACTAGGAGGCAAAGGGCATTTATAGAGGTTTAAATACAGGCATGTACATATGTAAATATATTTTATATGATTATAGTGAAAGATCTATGTGCATATAAGTTTAGTATTAAGGTAGCAGATGGACATTGGGCCTCCAATCAAGTACTCCCTCAATGCAAAAACACTTTGTTCTACTAAGCTGACATTTCATTCTGCTCACCTTCCTGACACGATTGCTGAAGATAAAGCAGGTGCATACACAAATGTGAAGAAAGCTGATGGTACCCGGCTACCAAAAGATACAGCATCTGGGGTCTTAAAGGCTTAAAAATAAACAAGCAGCCATGTAACCGAGGATCAACCAAGCCCACATGGAAGAAGCACAGCAGCCTGTGTGATTATGAGGTGGCAATAGCATCAGGTGTCAGGCATCAAAGAACAAAAAAAATCATTGTGAATGAGGGGAAGTGTGGAGCAGGAACCCAAAGCCCATTTTTAGGCAACTGGACATCCCCTTACAGAAGGGTCAGGGAGAGGAGATGAGTCAGTCAGTGTGCAGTGTAGCAACAGTGAAACACACAACTTTATTCTGGTTCTTAAATGCTTTCTCCCCCAACTATCATGATTCCAATTCTACCTTACAAATCTAACTAGACCAGAGGACGTACACTGGTAGAGATAAGAACTGGAAACACAGGGTATCCAGGACAGATGATCCCCAGTGGTGAGAATGGTGATACCAGGAGGTTGGAGGGAAGGTAGGTGCAGAAAGGGAGAAGGAATCACTATGATTCCTCCCTGGGAGATGGACAACAGAAAATGGGTGAAGGGAGATTCAGACAGTTTAAGACATGACAAACTAGTAATAATTTATAAATTATCAAAAGTTCATGAGGGAGGGGATATAGGGAGTAAGGAGAAAAAATGAGGAGCTGATACCAAGAGCTCAAGTAGAAAGGAAATGTTTTGAGAATGATGATGGCAACAAATATACAAATGTGCTTGACACATGAATTTATGTATGAATTGTGATGAGTTGTACAGTCCCCCAATAAAATGATTGTTAAAAATAAAAATAAATAAATAAATAGCAAGGAGGAAGTCTAGGGCATTGTAACCAAGAGGAATTACTGAAACCCTGAATGAAGGCTGAAGATGATATTGAGACAAGAGGAAAGTAAAAGGAAATAGAGAAAAGAACTAGGAGGCAAAGTACATTTGTAGAGGTCTAAATCCAGGCAAGTACATATATAAATATATTTACATATAACAATTGTGAAATAGATCTATGTACTTATATTTATATGATAACTATCAAGATTGCAGGAATACATTGTACCTCTATTCAAATACTCCCTCAATGCAAGCACACATGGTTCTAATAACTTGGCATTCTGTGATGCTCACCTTCCCAACATGATCACTGAAGGCAAAATGGGTGCATAAACAAATGTGGTAAAGAAAGCTGATGGTGCCCAGCTAAATAAAGGTATAGCATCTGGAGTCTTAAAGGCTTGAAGATAAACAAGTAGTCATCTATCTGAGAAGCAACAAAGTCCACATGGAAGAAACACACCAACCTGAGTGACCGTAAAGTGTCGATGGGATCATCAAAGACCCAGAACAGAAAATCATATCAATGTGGATGAGGGAGAATGCATAGTGGAGACCCAAAGGCCATCTGTACACAATTGGACATTCTCTTATACCAAGGGGCATAAGGAAGAGACAAGTCAGTCAGGGTGCAGTATAGCACTGATGAAGTATACAACTTTACTAATTTTTTGAGGCTTCCTCCACCTCACCCCACCCATTATCATGATCCCAAGTCTACCTTATAAATCTGGCTAGACCAAAGCATGTGCACGCAGACAGATAAGAGTTTGCAATGCGGAGAATCCAGGACAGAGAACCCCCTCAGGACTAATCATGAGAGTCACCATCCAAGAGGGGAAGGGGAAGCTGTGGGGAGAAAGGAGGAACTGGTCACAATGATCTGTTTATAACCCCCTCCCTGGGAGATGGACAACAGAAAAGTGGGTGAAAGGAGACATGAAAAAATAATCTATAAATTATCAAGGGTTTGTGAGGGGAGTGGGGGTATGAATTGTTGATCAGTAGAAAAAAATGTTTTGAAAATTATGATGGCAACAAATGTACAAATGTGCTTGACACAATGGATGTGTGTATGGATTGTGATAAGAGCTGTATAAGCCCCTAACAAAATGATTTTTTTAATATAGGGTAATTAAAACCCTTGATTGTAAAATGTTCAACCAGAAAGTGGGTTTTTAAGAAATCCCATTATAACTACAGTCTTTCAGAATAACCTTTTTAAGCAAAAGTTCACTCATCAACATCCAAATGCCTGTAATTTTTCAGGAAGTAATATGATTTTTTTCTTTTGGAACTCAAATGCCAGAGTGAAGTACTCTGACATTTGTGGTTTGATATTTTCTTTCAGAATCTTTGCATCCTGTTTAAGGCATGCTTTTTGTTTTGTTTTCTTGTATCTAGAAATTAAAGAATGAACAGGCTGATAGCTTCCATATCCTTGATTCTCAACTTTCAATTATTATCAGTCACAACTCCACTAACCACTAACTAATCGCAAACCAGTGTCTAAATCCCTATGAAAATTCTCACCTATCTTGCCCCATGTTGCTCCCTGATTTACTGCTACCCACTCTTTTTTTTCTTTAAGCCATTTTACTGGTAGCTCTTAGAGCTCTTATAACATTCCATGCATCAATGATATCAAGTATATTTGTATATATGTTGCCATCATCATTTTCTAAACATTTACTTCCTTTTTGAGTCCTTGGTATCAGTTCCTCTTTTTCTCCTTCCTGACCCTCCTACCCTCAGGATCCCTTGATAAATTGTCTTTTTTTTTCCCCATGTCTTACACCAACCACTGTCTCCATTCCCCCATGTTGTTCATCTCCCTTGAGGGAGGTGGGATTTTGTATCGATCATTGTGATCCTTTCCCCCTTACTTCCTCCTCCCTCCACCTTCCCCTTATACTCCTGGTATTGCTATTCCAATTTCTGTTCCTGAGCAGTGTATCTGACCTGAATTCCATATGCCATGAGGTCTTACAATCTCCGGTCTAGTAAGTACTGGAACTCAAAGGCAAGACTGAGGTCATGATAGAAAAGGGTGGGTGGTGGTATGGGAGAGCTCAGAGAACCAGAGGAATATTGATTTCATGCGTACTATTTTGCACCCTAGTTGACTCATCCCTTCTTTGTGGCTATTCTGTGAGGGGATGTCCTATTGTCAGAAGATAGGTTTTGAGTTTCTGCTCTAACCTCCTTCCTTCTCAATATGTTTTGTTTGCTTGTTTGTTTGTGGTCTTCTGACACCTGTTACCTGATTCCTTCAGCACTTCATGATAGCACAGGCTAGTATGCTTCTACCACGTGGGCTTGTTGCTTTTCTACTAGATGGCCACACCTGCTGGGTGTCTAACTTCAAGTCCTTAAGACCCTAGACACTTTATTGTTTGATAGCTGGGCACCATCACTTTTCTTTATCACATTTCTTTTTTGTTTGTTTGTTTTTCATCACATTTACTCATACACTCATTTTGTTTTCGGCAATCGTGTCAGGAGGGTGAGCATCACAGAATACTCCCTCCACTTCCTCAATGTCTTGCCATATAAATATATGCATATAAGCCAATACCTTTATTTTATGAATTATTAATTTACTACATGGGTGCACACTATATTTATACCTCTATTCAAAGCTTTGCTTCCTAGATGTTTCCTCTGTTTCTTTTACCTTCCTCCTGCCCCATCACATTACCTTTCTTTGGCTTCTTAGTAATTCCTCTCAGCTAGATTGCTGCTACTCCTACATCACTGAAATCTCTATGTCCTCCTCATTGTTGCTTTTAATTCCCTAGTTGTTCCCTTCTCTATGTAGCTGCTTGTTCACTGGTCCTTTCCCCTGCCTCCTTCTCCCCCCAGATCCATCCAGACCATCAGTCCCTTTGCTTTCTCCTCAGGCTTGCTTCCCATGCTATCTTATATTGGTAGGCTAAACAACAATAACAGACAAAGCAAGAAAAGATTGAATAATAAGAGTAAGGCTAAAAAAGAAAACTAGTTAAAAAATCACATAAAAGCATACAAAATTCCATGTCTGTTCCCTGGTCTTATGACTATCTCTCCTCAACCCCACCCCCCAGTGCTGGAAGGTTCTGGGAACTCCCCCTCCTAGACTAAAGTCTATTTGGGGGTTCCTGTAGGTTTTTTGGGAAGGGGCCTTGGCTTTGCTTCTGTTGCTGATCTGCTATGTTCCTTTCTTTCCTACCCATTCTTTTGTGTGTGGGGGGGGAGGGGGGGCCATCACTGCCCTGGTGGGAGTAGCAAGCCCAGCCTTGCTCCTGGAGAGCCGCTGGATTTGAACTGTCAATCCTGTGGGCCGCAGTCCTGCAAACTACCACTAAGTCACCAGGGCTCAGTCTCCTACCCATTCTTGATCTCCATTTTTGCAATCCATTCAATCCTTTTTCCAAGGTCATTATGAATATTTTAAAGCACTTTTAAATATCCATTCTTGTATCATTATCATGAAGACCAAGGACTTTAGAATTAACATGTGTTTGGATTTTAATTCTTTGCCTCTCTAAAACTCTTTTTTTAACCATTTTTTTTCGCCTAGGAAATACAGATGATAATAATAGCACCTAAATCATAATGATATCTTATGGATTAAACAAGAACAGTGACCTTTTAACCAGATACCTCTTGCAATTCTGCAAGAGGAATATTATTATTTAAAAATTATATCATAATCTTATAATTGTAGAAAATAATTGAATGTGAAATAAACACTGAAAACTCACCCAATTCTGTTTTATTACATTTTACTAGTATATATACTTTTGAGGTTATAAGAGGACTAAGTCAAAGGATGCCAGTTGCCAGAAATGATCCTGCAAACAGAAATAAAATCCTTGACCTCACTTTCTTTTCTTCTGTTATATTCTACTATTTTCTTTTAAGACTAAAAAAAATACTAGGTGTCTGAGGGCAATAGAATTCATGTAAGTCAGTTTTGGGGAACAGACAATAGACCAATGGTATCTATCCAGTCTGGGAAAATAATACTATAGCCCGGCACATAATACTCACAAAACCAAACCCATTGCTACTGAGTTTATTCTAACCCCTGTGGCCCTGTATAAGTTTTCTTAGACTATAAATCTTCAGAAGAGTAGATTGGTACTCTTTTCTTCTGCAGAATGGCTAGTGACTTAGAACCATCAAGCTTTCAAGGCTCTGAAGACAGAATAGTAGTTCACTTATGATTTTCCATGTTTTTCTGTTAGTTCAATTGGTAAAACTTTAATGGACATTATATTGAGAAGCATGAGCTTCTCTCAAAGATTTGATAATCTAGTGGGAAAACTCAAATAAATAAATGTCATCCACTGAACATCTATAAACAAACAAAAAACCCACGGCCATTGACTTGATTCCAATTCAAAGTGACCCTTTCAAGGATTTCTTAGATTGTAAACCTTTATGGGAACAGATAGCCTCATCGGTCTCCTATGTGGTGGCTGTTGTGTTTGAACTATGGATCATGCAGTCTCATGCTTAGCCTGGGGGAATCTGCCAGTATTAAAGTAGCCAATCCCAAACTTCACGTGCTTTTGGACTCTGCTTGCTATTTGATGGTAATAACCATCAATGACTATTTGGCAGATTGTGGCCATTAATAAAACATCATGACTCACTGCTAACACAATATGAAGTAAAAAGCATAAGCCCTAGCCCCAAATAAAAATAAAAACTACCAACAGCAAATTTAAAATAACGCAAGTCCCTTACTTGCATATCTTAAGCACCATGAAGGGAACACAAAAGTCAGAGCCACATATATATTGCCCTATATATTTTTTAAAGCCCTTTTATCTTTTATCAAGGACCTTGGTGGCATAGTGGTTACATATTGGGCTGCTAACTGCAAAAGAAGCAGTTCAAAACCACCAGCGTCTACCTCGCTATTCCATAAAGAGTTACAATCAGAGCCCACAGGGAAGTTCTACCCTGGTTTTCCAGGGTCACAAGGAGCAAGTCGACTTGATGGCAGCGAGTTTGGTGTTTGAGTTTCTCTCTCCTCCTCACTGTTCATCCATCTCAACTCCTTTTATAATACCCCTGCTCTCTCCTTTTCCTCTACAATCTCCATTAAGGAAGAGTTTTCATCCTCCCACAGATTTATCTCACTCCACTAGCAGCCAAGGCGGAGGTCAGGCCAGGGGCAGGATTCGTGAGGCGATTATTTACACCTTGTGTGTTGTGTCCATCAGGTCAAACTGGTAAATATCCTTCCAAAGCTTCAAAGGGAAGATCTTTATAAATTGCAGTTTGCGCATCTTTTGGGAAGGCATGCAAGTTCTCCCATAGCACAACTCTAAGGGGTGGGAAGTTTTTCATTCATCTCAGAGACAGTGCCAAGGTCAATTGTCCCAACACCTTTAACTTCAATCTTCTCAATTCAAGGAGTTGGTGATAACTGCCTGCTTTTTCCTTTGCTAAAGAGGTCATTTCACATTGTTATCATTTCGGTTGGTGACAGCTGAGAAGATGGTGCTGTTGCTGTAATATGGCCTCACTGCCAGGAGCAGCCCACCAGAGTTTCAGACCCCAGCCACCCAAAGTTCAGCATGAACCTATCTATTGAATAGTTCCTGCTGAACTAAGGAGACTGCTCAAAATGGCTGTGGTTCCTCACCTATTGGCTACACTGGAGAAGAACTTTAGTCACTTCTTAGTTAGTAGATGTATTCTCTGATGTGTTCAATGTAAACAAGAAAAGCGAACTACGTGGTACCCAGAGCGGGAGCACCATCTCCAGTGACCCACAGATGTCATCAGTGAGGGGACCTGCCTGTGTCCTGGCTACTTCATGATATCCTCACCCAATACACCCACTCGGGCCCATCCTCATCTCTTAGCACCCCAGGTTCCCACAACCCTAACCCTGCCTACACTCTGTCCTTCCAGGGAAGGCATAGAAAATATGAGTGGGTGAGATGAACAGCAACCATAGAGAGCAAGGAAAGGGAAAGCATAAAAAGTGAGACTGCATTCATTTGGGATAAAAACAGCAGCAAGATAGCCTAGACCACATCTGTTTCTATGAAGAGGTCGAACATCTGGTGATGTGTCCTCTGACAAACTCAAGGACATTTTTATGCAAAGGTAAATTCTGCTGCTCTATCTCCATGGGTACAAAAATAATTCTTCATCTTTAAGCCTGCTTTTTGTCTGGTTTTTTTTTTTTTAATTATCAGCAGCCTATGAGAAGTGTGGTCATGTTCAATATACCTGTAAAAGTCTTTACTTAACAAGGCTGGTGGTCAAAAGACTATAGTGAACTCACTTCAGTCTGACATCTGGGACAACAGTCTTTCACGTTCAGAGTCTATAGTTAATTCTAGCTTCCTGATAGAAACTCACTCAAATTAGGCTCACCAGAGTATGGTGGGTTAATGTGTTAGTCTGACTTGACTAAAGAAACAAATTCTGGGACACTTGTGTGTGTCCAAGAGTTTTATATCAAAGAGCAATTGTATATTGAGGAAACATCCCAGCCCAGTCCAGATCAAGTCCATAAGCCCAACATTAGCCCATAAGTCCAGTCCAGTCCATAAATTCCACTTTAGACTCACTCAGTCACAAACAATGATGCTGACTGCCTTGTGGCATAAGGATTAAATGTTGGGCTGCTTAATGTAAAGCTTAGCAGTTTGCAACCACCAGCTGCTCTGTGGGAGCAAGAGGTTTCTCCTCCCATAAACAATTACAGTCTCAAACTCACAGACACCATTCTACCCTATACCATAGGGTCACCTATAAGTTGACATAGACTTAATGGCCCTGAGTCTATATATTTTTTTCTTTTATTGATAACTAATCTGACCCTTGGGTGTGCCCTTGTCCACCGCACAAATTTGCTTGGGAGTGCATACGTGCTTATGGCTTACCCCCCATCACCTGAACAGGTACGAGGCTCCAGCAGCAGCACCAAATCCAGAGCTTGCCTATTCCCACTAGGAAAGACTTCTAGTGTATTATTTCAGGACCTAAGCACAACAGAACCTAGAGAGAGTGTCATTCTCCTTTGTGTCTGGACAGAGAGGGTGGACAGGACCAACGGAAAGGTGGTGGTAAATTATAGCAATTCTTTAAGGGCACACAGTGAGAAATCTGATGGCTATCTAGTGACTAGTTAGCAAGTTCAGTCTGGTCAGTCTTCTGTGAACCCCTCTATCCTATTTGAAATCTCAAAATGAGAAGTCAAAACTTTCTGAATACATAAGTAGCCCGCTGAAGAAGTGGGACAGAGAAGAAAATCATATTTGCATATGGTTTGCCAAAGTAGCCCAATGAACCCATGATTTGTTGACCTTAGCTGGAGAAGGAAGACTAGAGAGGGATATATATGCTAGCAAATATGTGGTTTCAGCAAAGGTTTCTGACCTGAGCAGAGACAGCAGCAGCAATAAATATTTTAAGAAGCTGAATCAAGGTCAGATAGATGTGACTGATTACTCCCCATTACATGTTCTTTCTTACTTTCTGAAGCCTACTTCCCTCATTTGTATTTCTCACCCACCTGCAAAACTTAGTGCTTATGGAAATGCTGTCCATGTAAGGCCTGGCTTGAACAGGATTCTCACATTAATTTACTGTGCACTAGCCCAGCTTCGTTCACACACTCCACATTGTACCTGCTCCTTGCTTTGCCTACATTTCTCCATCTTCTCTAGCTTCTCTTTTCCTAACGGATTCTTACAGCTTTCTTTTGAGTTTTGAATGTCCTTAAATTTTTTTATTTCTTTAATTTTAATTGACTATGGAACAGGACTGATTAACTTACAAGTAAATAATAGTTCAGAATTTTTTTCACTTTAAGCACTGATGAAAATTTCCCAAAAAACTTATTTAGCTTCGCTCGCCACCAGAGCCAGTAGTAACACATAGGGCTGAAAAAGAAAAGAAGTGTCATTGTTTCCCCCACGCACTGCTCGACCTATGTTCCCATTACAGCTATATAAGTGAGGAAATTGAATTTGCCTTTAAAGAATCCAACTTGGAATGGTCAGCGTGCCATTTTAGGTTATTTTCAGAGAACTAAAGCTTAATAAATATGTTACCATTGAATTCCTGTCAATAGCATCTTCTCTGACTCCTTCTCCAAGGTATCTGCTCCACTTCCTTCCCAATTCAGGTCCGTCCTCCACCAACCCCAGCTTTCATCCCTTAACAAACAGACTCATTAAATGGATGACAGAGAGGTTAATTATTTGTTTATTTATTTGTCTCAGGGGCTAACCATTTAAATGACTGTCTTCTCATTTTATAGTCTACATGCCTCCCCCAAACAATTTAAACTCCAAAATTTTAGATATATTCAATCTCAACTTCTAAGTACTAATATGTTATTTTAAGGTTCCTCTTCTAATTCTGCAGTATCTCTATTTCAAAGACCATAAAAGAGGGTAAGCTTCTTGCTTTAGTCAACATGCCTGAACGACTACTCTCTCTAGCAACACTCTGATAGCAGCAAGGCCATTTTCTATATTATCTTCCATAGTATCCCACTGGTCTGTTTACCTAGTCACCTCTCCTCCTAGACTGAAAGCTCTGAGAAGCAGACTTGTTCCTACGACAGAGTAGATGCTCAATAAAGAATTGCTTTACAGCACCAGCACAGAATGAAATTAATGGAACTTAAATGCTGTTCTAAAGACGCCACAGATAATTGAGTTTCTAAAAATAACAGAACTGGCCACATAATTGTAAACACAGCATACTGTCCACTGATCACATAATTGCCAAGGCAATTTAAGGGCATTCTGGAGCCCTTTAAAAAAAAAATGGCTTTTCCTAATTTTTTTAATTGTAAAAGTACTCATATACAGAAAAGTTACCAGGGGACTGAGCCCTGGTGGCGTAAGTGGTTGAGTGCGAGACTGCGGCCTGCAGGCTTAGCGGTTCAAATCCAGCGGAGGCTTTCAGGAGCCGCGCTGGGTAGCTCCCATGACCATCAGTGGGCAGTGATGCCCCAAAACCAAACAAACAAAAAGTTACCAAAACATTATACACCGACTGTCTATATGCCCAACTAAGAAATTAATAAAATTCTGATGTCGTTATGCTTTATCTATGTTAGGAAGACATGTCTGAAAAAAGCAAACTCCCCACCATGGAGTTGACTGCAATTAGCAACCCCAGCACATAACTATGATGCCAGGAGAACTCAATGAAGACAGAGTTACTTTTAAGCAGTTGCCATGTTATACAAAGGCAGTCTTCATAAGAATACCTAAAACAAAGCCACTTAGAAGTCATTCCACTGCCATGAAAACCCAGCTCCCTAGGAAGGCCTTTTGTTATCTGAATCTCAAAAAGTTAATCCCTGGAACAACTTCCATGGGGCTAGAGGGCAGGTGTTGTTTCTTGCTGTTCTTCTTGCATATTCTTTTCTAGCCAGCGGAACTCCTTTAAATTCTAGGATTAGCATCCAGCTGTCACTCTCCTGCCTTGGGACCTTTGTGCAAACTCTTTCTTCTATCTCCACCACCACCCTTTATCTGGCCAATTTTCTTCTTAGCTTAAATGTCTCCTCTTTCAGGATGCTAGGGGTATCCACCACCTGTTTTCATAATAACCCTATCAGAGTCATGGAGATATAGCAGATGGTCTTTCTACCAGTAGATAGTGAAGGGCTAGCCTAGGTGATGATTTTTATTTTTCATTTACCTCTGTAACCTCCCTATCTAATCTCGACTTTTAATATGTGCTCAATAAAACATGCTGAAAAAATAAACTCATCAAGAAGCACTAAACAAAATAGGCACAGAACTTGATTAACTGAATGCCTTTGTTTCCCCCATTTGTGTTTAATGACCTTGAGTTCCTTCTAAGTCACGCAGGTGGTGCTGTGCTTAAGCACTCAGTGGGAAGCTGACAGGTTGGCAGTTTCCATCTCCAGTTGCTCTATGGGAGACAGACGCAAGAGTCTGCTGCCCTGTGAGTTGCAGCTTCGAAACCCTCTGCGTTATTTCTAACCTGTCAAAGAAGGTCTCTCAGAGTTGAAATCAATTTGACAGCAGTGAGAATTTGGAAATTTCTTTCAGCCCTCAACCCCCATTATTCCATAGCATGGAAACGAGCAATTTCCAAAACTGCTAAACACCAAGCAGTTCTTATAGCCACCACAAAGTCCTATAGGCCCAAACAAAACTCAAGTCTTTTCTGACTCATAATGACCCAATAAGACAGGCTAGAACAGCTTCCTATGAGTTCTCCAGACAGCAAGTCTTTACATTACTAGAAAGCCCTGTATTTCTCCCAAGGAGTGACTGGCAGTTTCAAACCACTGACCTTGCAGCGAGCAGCTCAACCTGTAACTAGTACACCACCAGAGCTCCTCCCTGTTGGTCTAGATCTGTAGAATTCAATATGAATGCACTAGTCACTAGGAGATCCCAGAGAACCTAAAGTCTTCCAGAGGAAGATTATGTAATCTGTCTTCCCTGCCTATTATCTAATTCCTCCATTTCAGGCCTGTTTCTGAGGCACCCAGAGCAACAAATGGTTGCTATAGAAACAGCATTTCTCCTGAAAGCCTTTTCCCTATATGCGTCTACTCCTGACTATGCAGTATATCGCCTGCTGAACCTGGACAGTACCCTAACAAGAGCAGATTCAAGGGGAGAAATTTTTAAAAAGTACTATTTGGCAGTGGAAGTAAGGATTGCCTTGAACCAGCTCATCTCAGTCTTGTGTCCCACCAAGAAGGAAAAAAAAGGGGGGGGGGAGATTTTTTTTTTACATTCCAATTTCTGAGAAAACCTTGAAACTTAGAATTCAAGAGGTGATCTCAAAGCTATAAAGTTACAGAGGGAAACAATGGGGATTTTTAAGCTTGAATTCAAAGTCTGTGTTCTTTATCAAAGTTACTGCCTCAAAATTCAAATAGATTACATAAAACCCTAAATATCTACAAAGGGGTTTTCAAAAGTCCAAAAGGGGGCTTTTATTTAGTATCTTTTAATTTTATTTTTACATGAACTTTTGAAGCCACCTCATATATGCCTTGAAGAACAATAGGATTCCTGAAAATGAACAGGTATCAGGGGCCTCACCAGCAGGCCAGGTTCAAATGTAAATGTTAGGATTGATTAGAACTGATACCATTGTGGTCTTGCAGATAAAGCAAAAGCACAAGAATCCCAAGACACCAAACAATGGCAGAATCCAAGGGCATACAGCAGCAGCATCCTAGTTTCAACACTAACTGAAGAAGGGCAAAACAAACCCATAGTCCACAAGTCAATTGACAAACAGTGACTCAGTAGGACAAGAGAGAAAGGCCCCATAAGATTCTCAAGGATGTTAAAAAAAAAAAAATTCTCAAAGCGGTAAGTCTTTCTAAAGTCTTTCTAGGAGAAGACCACTGATGTGTGTTTCTCCCACAGGATGGCTGGAGAGTTTGAACTGGCAACTTTCACTGATAAACTGACTGCTTAAATGCTGTACTAAAAGGTTTCCTGATAGGTAGACCTTAAGGGTTCAATATAGCAACTGAACCAAGCACCTACTCCAGAAACCAGTTATAGCAACTATAGCAAGCACTCAATTACCAGGCAGCAAGACCCAAGGTATCAATAGCTAACATTTATTGACTGTTTTGAGGGACTTCCATGCATCAATTAATTTAAATATACATAATAACCCTTTGAGTTAGGCACTTTGGTAAAGTTCAACCCACAGACAAGGAAACAAAGGCAGAGAGAGGGTAAGTAATTTGGCTAAGTTGGCAAAAGGTATTTGAGGAATGACACACTGAGGTCATTTGGCTCTGGAATCAACATCCATGAAACGGTCAAGATTACCATTCATGAGGCTATGGCTCAGAATCCCCATCTACTCAGTTAGGATTGTTCCTAAATCAAAAACAGCTGCCAATGAAGGGACAAAAAAAAAAACATATTAATGTGAATGAAGTCAGAGTGCAGTTTAGCACGCATGCAACATACAACTTTCTCCTAGTTCTTTAATGCTTCCTTCCCCCCTCCCCACACACACACACACACACACGCACGCACTACCATGACCCCAATTGGACCTTATTAATCCAGCTAGACCAGAGCATGTACACTGGTACAGATAAGAGCTTGAAACAGGGAATCCAGGACCAAAAAACCCTTCAGAACCTATAATGAGAGTAGTGATACAGGAAGGGAAGGAGAAAGTGGGGGAAGAAAGGAGGAACCGATCACAAGGATCTCCATATAACCCCCTCCCCGGGAGATGGACAACAGGAAAGTGGGTAAAGGGAGACAGTGGTCAGTGTAGGACATGAAAAAAATTTACAAATTATCAAGGGTTCATTGGCAAGAGGAAGGGAGAGTAAAAATGAGCTGATATCAAGGGTTTGAGCAGAAAGGAAGTGTTTTGAAAATGATGACGGCAACTGTGTTCGTCCAGGTAGACTAGGGAGACAAATACATAGACTCGCCTATGGATACAGGGGAATGGTTTAGATACAAAAGGAATGGAACATTAAAAAAAATCCCAACCCAGTCCAGTTCAAAGTCATAAGTCCGATATTAGCCCATATTCCTGATACCAGTCTATAAAGTCTCCTTCCGACTCATGAAGTCACAGGCCAGTGGATGCAGAATACTGGCACTGGCAGGGGTCTCCCCATGGCTCCTCATTTCCAGGGCTCAGGGTCCATCAACAGCATCCAGTGGTGGTAGAGGCAACTCAGCGCTGGCAAGGGTCTCCATGTGACTTCACTAGCTTCAGAGGTCTGGTTCCATCAGGGTAAGGTCATGTAGGTTCTCCTCCAGCTGGTCCAGCTCCTCAGATGCTACCATCTTGTCTTGTCCATAGTTTGTTGTCTCTGAGACTAATTCCCAACTGGGGAGATAGCTTGCCATCTCCATGAGGAAAATATCGCAAGATTTCCCAGAAGTCTCAGGAGAAAGCCATGCCCACCCGGAGGCCTCATTGGCTATTCAATGGCTATCTCCAGGTTAACAGGCTAGACTCCACCCCTACATCTCAATCATGAAATTAACATAAGCACATAACTGCCACAGCCACATATGTACATATGTGCCTGACGCAATGGATAGATAGATGGATGGATGGATGGATGGATGGATAGGATGGTGATAAGAGGTGTAAGAGCCCCCATTAAAAAAGGAAAACTATTTTAAGATTAGGCATGTAAAGAAATTAGCCAAACACCAACCACATAGCAAGTGTTCATTAAAACTTTAACTATTCTTATATCTCTTTCATTGCTAACCGAGGCATATGAAATTAATGCTATTATCTGTGTGAGCTTTTAAGAGAAAGCTTAGATTAAGAGAACATAAAGAACTCATCTAAGGGCTGAGCCCCGGTGGCGTAGTGGTTGTGCACGGGACTGCGGCCCACTGGGACGGAGGTTCAATTCCAGCAGTGGGGCTGGGCCTCCTACTCCCACCACTGGTGAGCAGTGATGCGCCCCCCCCCAAAAAAAAAAAAAAAGAGCTCATCTAAGGTAATAATGTCAATGACAGTACTTCTGAGACCCAATCCCAAATCTGACCTCAAATATTGAACTCTTGGTTCAATGCTCCTGTATTTGGCTTCTTTTTGCCCATTCAGTCTCTAACACACAATAGTCTTCCTATACTTTTGTGCTGTAACCAATTCTAATGAATCAGCTATCATTCTGTCTGTTGCCATCATCTCTACTGAACATTGAAGAACAGAAAAATTTTTAATTTGGGGGATAGGGATCCTATTCATATGAATTCCATATACAGCACAAAATCTGATTAGAAAGATTTTATTTATAAAGAAGTTGGCTCAAGGCAGCCTTTTTGACTCACAGAAATAATGAGGAAAGCCAGATGCATTTAAATAAAACATTGAGTTTTATTATCCCTCAGAGATGAACTTTAGCAGTCCAAGCTGCACACTTCATTTGCTTCAGGTAGAATATCATTTGAGTCTCTTCTATTACCAAGAACCAAGATATTTTCATAGGCAATAACTCAACTTCAAGATATAATTGTGCTTAGAAAGGGAGGATTAAGTACACCCACATGCCTTTCTAAAAATTAAAAGATAGGCTTAAGTCCATGTTAACTGATAAACCCAGCAGAGAGCATCTGCTACTGTACAAGTTGACATGTGAGAAAGATCAGATCTGAGTACCTTTGCAATTGGGTCCCCTAAGGTGGGGCAGTATGAGGAATCTTGGATTCAAATTTGAAAATCCTGTGTTTCTATTGCAGACTTTGCTATGTGATATATGCAAACCAGTCTGCTCCTTTCTGCTTCCACTTTATCTTCAATAAAAGGAGAAAATTAAACTATCTGACCATTTAAGCCTCTTCTAGCTGAAACAATATTTTCCAAATCTGGAATTCATTCTATTCACTTACAAGGGACTAAGTAAAACATATTAAATGTTACAATTCATATTCTGTCTGCTGAACTGCCATATATACATACATATATAAACATTTTCCCTTTTTTCTCTTTTCCTTTTAGACAGTAATCTTTCTTAGGACTTACATTTTGTACAGAATTGTGCATTTTGTTGACATGTTGATGAATATTATTTCTAAATCTAACATCTATATAGTATTTGACACACTCCCAAGCAATTTTACTGCCTTTATCTTTGTGAGCCTTTACAATTAACCCAACTGGAATGATATTATGGATGCAGTGGAGAAAGCATGGATTGCGGAGTTAAACAGCCTGAGGCCAAATTCCATATCTATCTTTTATAAGCTAAGACAACACTGGAAAGTTACATAACTTTGCTGAACCTACAGTGTTTATCTGTAGCATGGGAAAGATGGTAACAATAAGATTAGGTTCTTATGTGAAGCATCTTACAGGCTAAATAGCTGGTCTTGCCCTTCATCAGAGGAGGGAAGTGGGAGACCAGAAAGTCAAGACATTCTCCTAAAGTTAGCAACAACACCAAATAAAATGTTGGTGAAGAAAATAGACCAAATTTTAAAAACCTATAAAAATTGTGCATTGGCATTCTCATATTTATGACTGAAAGATAATGAAAGGGGTCTGAGCCCCGGTGGCGTAGTGGTTGTGCGTGGGATTGCGGCCCACTGGGATAGAGGTTCGATTTCAGCTCCACGGAGCAAAGGCTGGGCCTCCTACTCCCACCACCTGAGGGCAGTGATGTCAAAAAAAAAAAAGAAAAGAAAGATAATGAAAGGTGACACATAATAAGTGAGGAGGGCCCTACTGCTCAGGGTGCTTAGGAATTCTGGAACATCAGGGATATCCAGTCAATTGCCATTATATCCAAGGAACAGTGAGATCATATTCTTTGCAAAAGGATTATAAGGCCACCAGGATAAAAAACATATTGGATAATTTGGGAGATAGAGTGAAATGCAGAAGGTACAGGATTTTTTTCTTAGTATTTTCATAAGGTGATAGATGCCAGAGGAATATTGGTAGGCTTTAAGTAGATCCTGAAATCACTGATTTATTCAGACAATATGCTGGGTACTCAAAATACCATTACACATCTTTGTCAAGTTGTTAATGGTCAGAGAGCACAGCAATGACTATGGGAAAGATTTGAGTGCTCAAAAGGAAGAATCACACAGGAGAAAGCACTTTGGGGCTGGAAAGGTTACACTAGGCCTCCTAGAGAAGAGCTGAGTCTGTAAGTCAACACTTAACAGAGGTTTACCAGATGGATTCAAGTGAAGAGTCATTCCAGTCAGAGGTAAGACAAAGACTGAGGTACAAAGGTCGAGAACCACAAATCCTTGGAGAATTTGAGAGAAACAAAAGAGATGAGATTCTAAAGACACTGATTGAACTATGAAAGGACAGACTTGTAGGCAGTGAAAGGTTTTGAGCAGGGTTTTGAACTTAGTCAAAGTAGGTAAGTCATGACCAACAAGGGCATCATACATATTACATAGAAACCAAAGGTCTTGCATGTTGGATTTTGATCCAAATAGGTAGTGGTGCCTTGTTTGACCATCTGCACTGCTTTGAATTTGTGGTGTGGTGTGACTGGCCACCATCTTTATGTAGGACAACAACACTGTCGCTGGATTTTTTTTCTCTAGTCTACCTAGGCTAACACAAGGGAATAAGTCCCTGATCCTGGAGGAACATGGTCTCGGGAGACATTAAAATGAATTGACATAGCATAGTCCACAAAGGCAATGTTCTATGTCTTACTTTACTGAGTAGCAATGGGGTTTTAAAAGCTTGTGAGTGACCCTCTAAGATCCAACTATTGGCCTCTCCATATCTGGAGGAAAGACGAGTGATGACATTTGAAAGAAACATGGAAACAATTAGATCAATGAACTATTGAACCACATAAATATCAGTCTCCACAATATTGAGACCAGAATTAAATGATAGGTTCCCAAATTTCTTTGGCCTTAAAAAAAAAAAGGGGGGGGGGACTCGGTGTCCCCTTAGAAATAAGAGACTTTTGTACTATACCCCATAATCCAGAATAATAATCTGCTTTAGCAGTCCTTCTGGGTTGTTCCAATGTGGACTCTATCACCCCTACCCAATTCCCACTACACACACACACACACACACACACACACGGCAGGAGCATCCATTTGGGGAAAGACTGAAATAGATGGTATAGAGCTGCTCTAAAAAGGATTCCACTAGAAGGCCCTGGATAGAGTGAGGAAAAATGTAAAACAAGACTTCAAATTAGCGGGACTGCAGCCCACTGGGACGGAGGTTCAATTCCAGCAGTGGGACTGGGCCTCCTACTCCCACCACCGGAGAGCAGTGATGCCCCTCCCCCCCAAAAAAAGACTTCAAATTATAAAAGTCAACAGGCTTACTGGTGAGAGAGATCCTGGAAGCACCCCCTAGTCTATGACTCTTAGTCCTCCTTCCTATCTGGAACAGAACTTACCCCTTTGACTCAATTTTCAACCAACCAATTCTATAAGAGGAACGATAACACTAGTGCATTACACATATCTGATGAAAAGCAATTGTTTGAGATCTACCCAACAACAAAATTTAGAAGGGATAGGAGTGGGCTGAGCCTTGATGGAAGAGTGGCTGAGTGTGGGACTGTGGCCCACAGGCTTGGCGGTTCAAATCCAGCAGCAGCTCTCCAGGAACAAGTCTGAGTAGCTCCCACTACCAGGAGAGGGCAGTGGTGCAAAAAAAAAGAAGGGCTAGGAGAGGAGGAGAGCTGGAAACAGGAAAAACAGGGCAGAAGAGGGCTTAGTGATGTTACCTTGTAGAATTGAGTCAATGACATGAAAGGAAATGTGTATGAACTATTTACTGGAAAACTGATCTGCTCTGTAAACCTTTATCTGACTCACAATTAAAAAAAACTTTTGAAAAGTATTGGGGAGGGAGGAGAAAAGGGCAACATTTGCACAGAGATAAGCTCAGAAGAAACGGAAAGATAGTGTGATGGTCCTGTGCTTATGTTAATTTCATGATTGAGATGTAGGGGTGGAGTCTGGCCTGTTAATCTGGAGATAGCCATTGAGTAGGCAGTCAGACTTCCATGTGGGCATGACTTTCTCCTGAGACTTCTGGGAAACCTCGCGATATTTCCCTCATGGAGATGAGAAGCTGTATCTCCAGTTGTTAGGGGTTAGTCTCAGAGACGATGAATCACAGACATGACAAGATGGCAGTGTCCGAGGAGCGGAAGGAGCCAGAGGAGAAGCCACATGGCCTTGCCCTGATGGAACCAGACCTCTGACGCTGGCAAAGCCACATGGAGAGCTCTGCCAGCGCTGAGTTGCCTCTACCACCATTGGATGCTGTTGATAGACCCTAAACCCTGGAAGCGAGGAGCCATGGAGAGACCCCTGCCAGTGCCGGGACTTTCCATCCACTGGCCTGTGACTTCATGAGTTGGAAGGAGACTTTATAGACTAGTATCAGGCATATGAGCTAATATCGGACTTATGACTTTGAACTGGACTGGATTGGGATGCTTTCTTAATGTGCTATTCCTTATATATAAACCATACCCTTATATCTGTAGGTGAGTCTATGCATTTTTCTCTAGTCTACCCAGACTAACACAGATAGGATAAAAGAAGTAAAAGAAATAGCAATAGGAGCAAGAGGAAGAGTGACTTCATGAATGAAAAACCAATTTTCTTAACCTCTCTGCTTCAATTGCATCATCTCCAAATTGGGCCTAGTATTGCTAGTTAAACCCCCATGAGGAGCAAGAAGGGCAGATGGAGCAATGGAAGAAGTCCCAGCACAGGTGAAGGGCAGAAGAGAAACAGTTCTTGTATCAACAGTTTTAAAAAGTGAATTTCCAACAGCATGAAGGCTGTAAAGGAGCATGGCCTGAATATGTGCACAGCACCCACAAATGACTTCACTGACCACTAGACTGGCAGGAGAAACCCAAACAGGCCAGACAACAATGACACAGCATAAACTTTGGGTGCACACACAATTTTTGTAAGGGAGAGGTGCCCTGTGAAGAGTCAGCAGAGAGCAGTAAATCAGCCATTAGCAATATAAAAACAAAACAAAACAAACTTTGTATTTCCATCCAACAGTGCACTCTGACTAGCTGAGGTGCCCATCTTCATAACCCGTGTTGTACATAACCCTTAAATAATTTTACGTACTTCAACTCATCTGAATACTTGCTTGGGAATGAGACAAGAACTGAGAGTGGAGGGGCCTGAAGATTCCAGCCCCTCCATTAACAGTATTTTCTACCCTGTAGAGCTGTGAAATCAGAATAGTGCAAGGGATATCACATGTAGTACTCCAATAAATGATGGCTATTACTATACAAATGAAGCTTGTTGGCACAGTGGTTAAAGCACTCATGGGTTAATGCAAAGGTCAGCAGTTTGACCTGTATAACAGCTTAAATTCTAAAACCCTTGCATGTAGAAAGTCAGAGTTTGCCATTTCAAGTCTTGACCTAAGTTCCAATTGGGTTCTTTCTGACTATTGAGCAACAATGTGGCATTCCCAACCAAAGGCAAATTGTGTTTGAAAAGATCTCACCACTCCCTACAATCCCAGGGAAGGGCAGTTTTTCCAGGCTTGCACAATCAGGGACCTTGCCCAGGTGTGCTTCTAATGATGAAGCCATTCTTCAACCCACTGGGCCCCGTGTAATGTAGAAAATTCCATCTATCTGTCTTTGTCCATCTATTCTGTCTTTGTTTCTCTTCCACCCAGACGAGATCTGGATTAGGAACAATAATTTACCAAAAAAAGTTTAATGTGAAGTATGGATTGTATGGTGGAGTAGCAGATTACAAGGCCAGTAGTTCAAAATCACCCGCTGCTCCTCAGGAGGAAGATGAGGCTTCCTGCTCCTTTAAAGATTGACAGCCTTGGAGACCCAAAGGATGAGTCAGAATTGACCTGTTGATGGGGATTTTGTTTTTTTGTTTTGGTTTTGTTTAGCAATATGTCACTAGAGAAGTGGGATCTGCTGACTAAGATTCAAAGTTACATGGTCAAGAGTCGTGCCCTGACCACCACGTAGTCAAATGGTCAAAGCCCCAGATCCAGCCTTGTAAACTTGTAAACTCTGCAGTGGTATAATGTAACATGGTCATGAACCTTTCATGGTTTCTGTAGTCCCACCTTCAACGGGGACTCATTGATCCACCACCAATCACAATTTTCGGATTTTTTTTCCAGCCCTAAGTGGAGCCCTGGTGACACCGTGATTGCACATGGGTGATCATCAGGGTCAGCAGTTCAAAACCACCCGCTATGCCAGGAGGGGAGGGCGCTTTCTACTCCCACAGAGAATTACCATTTCAGAAACCCATTGGGACAGTTCTAACCTGCCCTATACGGTTGCCATGAAATGGCATTGACTCGATGGCAGTGAATTTTTCTTTTTTTATTTTGGTATAATAGTCCTGTGGCCATGAATTCATTGAGTTCCGTTTTGGCAACAACTTGATGCTTTCCCTCGTCTAGATGGTTGTCTTTGCCATTAATAAATAGATCCGATTTATAGGAATTTGGGGGTCTCTCCCACAAAATAGAACCCACTAGCCACTCTGCAGGAGGGAAATGTGTCAGTCTGCTTCCACAAAACATTACAGGTTAGGAAACCTGACAGGATAGTTCTACTCTGTTCTATAGGGTAGTATACAGAGCCAAATTGATGGCAATGGGTTTATTATGGTATTATTTCACTTATTTCATCAACAAGTCAGCTCTCCAAGTATATTTTAAATGCATAGTTTAAAAGCAATCAATAAAAATTTGCATATAGCTTTCCAAGAACACATCTGTTGATTAAAGGGAGATTCACTTGTAGTTCCGAGGTCAGACTCTTAAAATGAGAGAAAGTAAGTGAGGAAAAACAAGCAGGAAACTGTTAAGTCACTCAATGATATGCTTTAGCAAAATCATTTGAATCATATGCTGACACCTAACCTTTTCCAATTTTTCTCCGATTTTTCTCTGTAAAGCTCTAATCACCTCAGACAAACCAATTAAACTTCATAAACCCTTGAAGGATTATGTGTTCCCAACTCAGCCTCACTTAGAATTTCAAATGAGAAGCCACCTTCTCACCGAATCCTCAATTGTTCCTTTATCAGCTCCTGTGATTTACTAATGCCCCTGTCAGTCATTCAGCCAGCCTTTATTCACTTTCTATTCTGGGTTGGTAGTAGGAAAAGGAGAAAAGCAAGTCATGCCCAGGAGAATTCAACTTCAAGGAGGAGGCTCTGCAAAGAAAAAACCCTGCAAAAAGGCTTTCAGTGTAATATGACGTACAATTTACAAACCACTGCCCCTCCTTTTCGCAGCTTTTAGCAACTTTTACAGACAGTATATTGTGCTTTTTAACCCACACAAATATTCTGATGTACTATCATTACTGTGCTGCAAATGAGAGCTGTTGTGGAGAAGACAGAATTCGCAGGTGGCAGGACCAGTGTTTGGATCCAGGTCTGTCTGTCTCCAGTTCCAGCCCTCCGGAAATGCGATGGGGTCTGCACCACTGAGCCTGAGCAGTTTTAATAAAAAGGCAAATTATCCTATGATTACCTAACCACCTTTTGAAACGGAATCAGATGTGTGAGCTATATTTTCTCCAGAGGAAATAAAAAAAAGAGACTTCTTAGATAAAATGACATATAGACAGTTTGGAAACATGCGCCTCAGGCCACATACATAACAACTAAATTCTAATGACCTGAAAACTAATCATGAGATCTCCGTCACCGATATTGAGTAGTCAGTAGGCACTGCTCTGTCGCTTTGGGGAGTGAAGCAATGACACACATTGGTGGTTCATATTCCGGAGAGGAAGAATTAACAGTAAGCAAAGGAACAAATAAAATATGTCAGTGGCAAATGCTAGGGAGAAAAATCAAGCAGAATCATGGGATTACGGGGTTCTGAGACGCTAGGGTGAGCCAAGAAAGGCCGCCGAAGGAAAGGGCTAGGAAGTCCATGAGAGTTTGGATAAGAGTTCTACATTAGTAGCTGTCACGTTTGAGGGAGTTACTTTATTAACCTCTATGAGCCTCCAGTTCTTATCTGTGCAGTCTCATAGGGTTATGAAACCAGGTTATTATATCCCTGGCACAGGTGACCCACAAGAAGCATCAGTCACCTTCCCTTCCTCTGCCTTAGTGTCTACCGTTCTGCTACTTAAAAATCCCTGGTGGAGCAGCGGGTTAAGTGTTGAGCTATTACAGGAGAAAGACGAGCCTCTGTGTTGCCTTGAAGACCTTACGACCTCTTTAAGGCAGCTTTACTTTCTCTGAGTCAATCCCACAGCAGCGGATATTTAAAACCTACAGTCTAACCCTTTCCTTCCTCCCCAGAAATGCTCCAAAATGAGTACATCTTTTTTTCTATAAAAAGTTGCAAAATACAGAATAAAATTCAACTGATCAAGCATGAAGGTGTTTGCCCTTCAGAATTTTTAATGCCACCTTCGTGATTAAACAGAACGTTACAGGAAAAATCATATTTATTACCAGCCGTAACCATTCTCCCTTGTCAAAGGAAATCCTTACCTTGAATTTGTTATTAACCCTAACACTTCATTTTTAATACTTGTATTGTTAAAACCATATTGAAATTGCTGTGTTCGTTTCTGACTTTTAAGAAGTACCTAATTCAAAAAGTTCAGCTGATTGCCTACATATGAATCCACAAACATATGAGCTACTACATTTTTACATACAATTGATCCTCATTTGTCCATTCATCTACTAAAATGTACTGGCAGACTGAAATCAATACTTGTGGTACTTTGTCATTCAGAAACGTATGTGCAGAGAAGCAAAAGAATTGAGTTACCTCACAATTTTCAACCCAGTTTAAATGGACTCTTCTACCGTCTCTAATCTGCTGTAAATCCCACCCAGCAAATTTTTCATATTAATGGATTTTTCAGTTCTATTAGTTCTGTGTTTCTTTCATTTGCATTTGCTGAAAATCTTCTCTGTTCCTTCCTCAAGACTATTTTCCACTCCATCTTCATTTAAGATATTGACTGTCTGGTTCCTACATATGACATTTGTGGCCACAGTAAAAACAACACTCTCCAATATTAACAATGTGTATCTAGCAGGCATGAATGCCGAGACGCAATGTGGGAGTAACACTGGCTATGATGGTTAAGGTCATATGTCAATCTGACTAGACAGATTGTAAGTGATTTAGCAGCTATATAATGATGAAATTTGAAAGTTGTGTAGTTATGGAAATTATCCTGCATTAAGTGATATGATTATCCCCCATTTTTACATAAAGGTCTAGTCTTTGCAAAACTAGACCTATCAGTAAGTGAGTGTTGGACATATTTTTAATATACCTACTTTTCACTTTTCAACTATCTCATTATCTGTCTGAAGTTAAAATAGTTTTTAAAAATCTATTTTATTTGGCAGTTACATAAGGACATCATGATGTAGTCATCCGTTTTGCCATCCAATGCGAGTATCCTCCATTTTTGTATAATTCGGATGTTATAATTACTTGGCCTTTGGGATCTAACTATGTGGGTAAGTGAGAAGTGAATATATCAGTCTCTCAAGAATCCTGGGGACTCTCATCTTTGCTTCACCCTGCAACTCAGATTGATCGTTTATCTTTTCTGACATTTCCATCTTGAACATGGCCCACATTGGCTACAATCCCACCTCAAGTTTTGGGGTTTTTTTTTTAAGCCATACTTCCAATTTTCAAGAGAAAGATATTCTGGTGTAACTCATCATAAAGCTCTTGTATCATTTATAATTGCTATATGATTTTTTTAGTAGTTAGCATTTATTTTATGTCTAGAATCCGATTAAGCTTTAAATGCCTCTCCAGCAATTTAAAGAAATGCAAATGTAGTCATAAAATGACATGTGTGGTGGGAAAAAAGAGAAAAAAGGAGAAAAAGAATGTGTGCGTGTTCAATTACATTCAGAGTTATTTGGCATTTTTAACGGGGCTCACAATGATCCTTTCTCTTGGCATTTACCCCTTTCTAAATGCCCTTGTGAATCCTATTTTTATTGAGTTAGTAGAAACAAGGATTTACTTCCAATTATAGAGTATCAAAATGTTGTAGGTTGTGGCTGTAATATTGTGCTGCTGTTCGATACCACCGAATCAGCTCCAGCTCATAGATGATGTACACTGAAACGTTGGGCACCATCCTCACAGCCATTCTCTTATGTGAGCCCATTGCTGAAACCACTGTGTCAATCCATATCACAGAAAGTCTTTAAGAATCCTTTCAAAAAATCGTGTTGTCCTTTAAGTACTGGGTCCTCCTCACATGACTAACGTGAGAGGTAAGCTCGCCATCCTCACTTCTGGAGGGACTGTTCCGGCTACACTTCTTCCAAGACAGATTTGCTTGTGCTTCTGAAGTCCACTGTCCTTTCATTATTCTTTACCAACATCATTCTTCTTCATAGAGTCCAGCTTCCCTAATACTTTGCTGCACACCTACAGACTGAATAAATATGACCCCAATATGCAACCGTGATCCACACCTTCCCTGATTTTAAACCATGCAGTGTCCTCTTTTGTCTGTGTTAGTTTGGATTCTCTAGAGAAGCAGAATCAGTGATGTTATATACAGAATGAAATTTATATCAAGAAATGGCTTACATGATTGGAGAAATAGATAAGTTTAGCCAGTTCAAGTCACGCCTCTCCTGAGTCATGGAAGTCATGGGAGTCAATAGGAAGTAGGATGCCAAAGTAAAGACAGCAGGACGCCCAGGCAGGTGGATGCAGAAGTGTGAAGTCCACCGGATGGAATGAGCTATTGGTAGTGTGCTATTAGTTTCTGGGATCAGCAGGCAATGCAACAGAGATGGAGGAACCCAACAGATCTGGCAAAATCTAGCAGAAGACAAAGAGCCCCAAAGAAATGAACTTTACTTATACAAAAAGACTTAACAGCAAGGAGGTATCATCAGGTTGCAGCTCACTTAGTAACTCTGGCTTCTTACCCAGAAGTATCTAGTAGGCATAATCCTAATTATCACACTGCTCATGGTCTGGGGACAGGTTTCACATGAACACAACCAAAGGTTTTGAAATTCCCATCCTTCGATATGCCTTGGTGTGTGGTCAATAAAATACATGTAAACACATGTGTGATAGTCTCTGCTTTCAGTCACGATCCAACTGACATCAGCAATGATATTCCTCTTTTCACATCCCCTTCTCTATCTGGCTTGATTTTCTGGCAGCTTCTTGTTAATTTACTGCAGCAATACTTTCTTAAATTATTTTATCTACTTGTATATGATATAAATGACACTGTTCTAAATTTAGAGCATTCTGTGGGTCACCTTTCTTTGTAATGAGTACAAATACAATTCTCTTTCAGTCCGTTGGCCACAGAGCAATCGCCCATATTTTTTTGGCATACACACTTAAGAGCATTCAGTGTTGCATCACATAAGTTTGATGAAACATTTTAATTGGTATTTCATCAACTTCTATAGCCTTGGATTTCTGTAATGCCTCTGGTGCCGAGTAGGCTTCTTCTTTCAATACCACCAGTTTTTAATTATGTGCCACCCTCTTGGAATGCTTTAATGTCAACCACTTGTATTCCTTCCATTCACTTTTGATACTTCCTACATCGTTCAATATCCCCACCTACCATCCCCTTCAGAAACCTTCAATATTTTATTTCAGGCTTTGAATTTTTTTCTTCAGCTCTTTCTGTTTGAGCTATATATGCTGAGTCTATTTAACTCGAGGTCTTCATACAGTTCATTATAATGCATTGTCATCCTGGACTGACTACCTTGTGAAACGTTCTGTTCAGCACTTACTTCTTCCATTCACTTTAGTATTCATCTACTTTGGTCTTCTCTTTCCTGCCTTTCTCAATGGCTTTTTGCTTATTTATGTATGATATTCTTGATGTCATCCCATGACTTGTCGGGCCTTTGACCAAACATATATGTTCAACACATGTGCTAGGCACTAAGAACGGCAATATCTACATGACACAGTCTTTGGTCAGGAAGAGATCACAGTTTGATCAAGGCAGTGACTATAGCGTGATGGGGGGACTCTATATATTACAGAAGGGGGTCAGGCTTGAGGAGATTTCCAATGTGAGGTGACCGGCAAATAATAGGGCCTACCAATGGTTGTTAGAAAGGCAGATACTGAACTGAACTTTTCCGTGGTATATTATTCAGTTATAAAAAAAAAATGTCAGTTTACCTTTCTCCCCTTGTGAAAATTTTAAGAATATTCTCTTTTATGCTTTCATGATCTCTTAGACTCTCAGTCATGGATTATCAATTTTGGGAGACTGAAAACATTTAGCTTAAGCCAAATAGCTCATGTAAGCTCTAACATAGAAACATCTTTTCCCCAACTAAACTGAACGAGATCTACAAACTGACACTTCCTTCCAGCATTGAGAGCATCAGCTAAAGGGTATGGTCTTAGTTCAGAGATTAAAATAAAGGTAATAGTAGACCAAGTGATTTCTGCAGTCCTGGCTAGTGCTGTTATTCTGGGCCTATTTTTCATGGTTTTTTTTCCCACCCAAGACATTCAAATCTTTGCAAATTGATTTATTAAAAACCTGTGGAACCCAGCTGTTGAGATTTTGGTAGATGGATGATTGCCTTCTGCCTGGAGTGGCTGAGCCTGTCTACGAAATGTCAAAACAACCATTAAGCGCTGTCAAACAGCTCATCAGGGCTGATTAAATGGAGGGCAGCCAACTCTCTCCTCTAAAAGGAACAGTCAGTTCTGTTACAACACGTGCTCTGATGACCCAAGACAGACACAAACCTCGCTAGCCAGATCCTTCGTGCTCCAAAGGCACAGGCTCAACCTCCCCTCGAACCACTGGGAAAGGAAATTATGGTCGTCAGGGGTACCTAGAGATCATTTATGGGAAAGCAGTGTACAACGTGCTAGCAGAATGTGACTTACTATGTTATAATGAATATAGAAAATATCTGGGAAGACAAAAAACCGAATGATGTTTCTAACCAGGCTGTGAGTTTCAGAGACTTTCTTAGGTTTACATTTCTGTCCTGTTTGAATTTTAAACAATGAATACAAACTAATTTTATCATTTAAAACATAAAGAGAAAAAAAAACTAAGACCGCCTCTGTGCGTAGTACTACTTTATACCGTGTTTCCCTGAAAATAAGACATACCCATAAAATAAGCCGCAGCAGGATTTCTAAGCATTTGCGCAATATAATCCCCACCCCACAAAATAAGACCGAGTGACAGGCGTGGGTATGTAGTGCACTGGCATGGAAGTGGTAACAAAGTCGGGCAGCCCTTCTCATCTGCCCCATCGTGACAGCTGCTGTCTCGGAGGTGACTGGAGGTGCGGGCAGCCCCACCCACAAGGTCGCCTCCGCAGGTCCAGTGCTGATCCTTCTGTGCATACTGCCAGCAGAGGCATCGAGGGAGACGTCGACCTCAGTGAAACAAGGGGCAGGAAGCTCTGTTTCAGTATTGTGTGTCCTCAGGGCGAAGAAGGCAAGCTGTGGCTGCCCCTTTTACTCAGCACTGTGGGTCCATGTTCCAGGAGAAGACGCCTTAGTGCTATTTGAATAAATGTACATTGTTGTATCATACTTAATAAACACGTCCCCCGAAAATAAGCCATAGTGTGTCTTCTTGAGGAAAAATAAATATAAGATAGTGTTTTCGGGGGAACGCGGTAATCACCTTAACCGTTTTTCCTCCAGTAGGAAGATATCGAAATAAAATCTATTTTCTGAAATCTGCACATTGATCCAAGACTAAGGTGACCAGACGTCCCGCTTTTTAACAATTTAACAACATCCCACGGCGTTTTAAAATTAAAATACATATATTACAATACTATTTTTGCATCGTATGAATTTTTTTTAAGCCTACAGCACCTGGTATTCCCAGGCGGTCTCCCATCCAAGTACTAACCAGACTCAATCCTGCTTAACTTCCGAGATCAGACGAGATCCGGAGTGTTCAGGCTGTTATGGCCCTTGACTTCTTTGAAAATTTTTGTTGCTCCATATAGACAAACTTTTTAATCAAGAACACCCTCCCCTTCCCCCCCCCCCCCCCCCCCCCAGTCAATTGTGTCCCGCTTAAAGACTGGCCTTAGACTAAGACCCTGTAAATACATATGGTAGCCCAGCCCCCCAACATATGAAAGCTAATTAATTCTTTTATATGTCAAATGATGACAAACTGCTTGTTGTTAACTCCCAGAGCCAGGAACAGAATTTAATGGGACAAATATGAAAATACAACAGCCTCATTACAATCAAGGAAGTGTTATTATCTTACTGATCCTTCCAGCAGCCCTGCTGTTTTTGACTGCTCCTTTTCTTTTGAATTATGGAAGACTCAGACAGGGTAAGTAAATGGTTTCACACAAGGCTAGGGAGCTAGAGGCTTATATTCTATTTGCATACTTCATGCAAATGTTTATGCATATATTTCTTTGTCCACAGCTAAGAATAGTACATATTTTTTGCAATACAAAAATGCTAGCATAAAAGAAGAAAATCTCAGTCAAGAGATCCACTATTAACAAAATGTCACCATCTTAGGCAGCAGCAAGGAAAGCACATGAATCCAAGCCCTCTCAGAGACTGCCAAATGTAGTTTTATTTACGCAGCTTTATTTATCTCCATACAGCAATTTAAAAGGAGGCAGAAAGAGGAAAGAAAAAATAGCTAATTTCAGTGATGGGAGCTCTACAGTCTCCCCACTATCTTTTTCCCTGCAAGCCCCACTTCAGCTGCAGCCTCTGCAAGTGTCAGAATTCTCTGAATATTGAAGCTCTGTCTCATGCCCCAGTTTCTTAAATGCCAGATAAAGCACAGGTTGTCCCTGCGAATGGCAGGTCCACAGTCTAGGAGAGATCCGCTGCCCCTGCCATTCAAGAGGATATTGCTAAGAGTTTTTTCTTTGCCAATCTCGGCAGGCCTGGCTGGCTCTTTCATCCATTCGCTATTTGACCGCAGATAGAACATTTAGCTAAACTGGGTCTGTTTTCTCACCTGTAAAATGGCTACCATATCTGTCAGACTGTAAGACACACTTTTTCCCTCCCAAAAGTGGCTTTGGTCATGGATGCACTTCTGTGCTTTCACTGTATTTCTCACCTGTGGGCCTCACATTGAACTTCCCCAACAGGATGAGTTTCTTTGGCTATTATTTAGCCTCCTCTCCAGTTGCCTGAAGACAAAGATCACAAGGCAGGCCACCTCAGAAACTCCTGGCCCCCTCACATCCAGTCTTGAGTTGTGATCCCAGTGGCAGAACCAAGCAACAAGTTTCATTTCCTATTTCACCTGTTTACATATTTTATTCAATCGGGTAATAAGAACTACAACCAGAACAAACAGGTGTAGGGTCAAATACAATTCTTTCTTGGGAAGCTCAATACGTCAATGAGTAGAAATGGAAGTCTAGTACAGGTGAAGTAGAGAGTGCGGCCTCGTAGCTGTAAGAATTCCATTCCTCATTCATTTTCATCACAGCATTTACAAAGTAGAGTGAGCTCTAGCTTACCTGGCATGTCACTAAAATGAAGGTTAAGAGAATTTCTACTGTAAAAACCTTGAGATAAATTGGGGCACTTTCATAGAAAGAGTAAACAGATTTAGCATCACTGCCAGAAGTGGCCATATCTGGGGAAAGAAAAGCTTCTTGTAGACTTTTCCCTGTTCTGGACCGTTGCCCCTCTCCTGGACTAGTCCAAGAGACTAGTGGGCAGTATTATTGCTGTTCACCACATATCTTGGCTTTCCTACAAACTCAACATGCTCTTCTTTATAATTAAATAATTTTACTAGGGTTTATTACATCTCTTATCACAATCCATACATTCATCAATTGTGTCAAGCATGCCTGCACATATGCTGCCATTAACATTTACAAAGCATCCTCTTTCCATTTGAGCACTTGATATCAGCTCTTCATTTTCCCCCTCCCTCTCCCTACTTCCCACACCTGCCCTCCCTCATGAACCCTCAATAAGTTATAGATTATTATTTACATATCTTACATCATCCTCCATTTCCCCTCACCCACTTTTCTGTTGTTCATTCTCCTGGAAGGGGGTTATATGCTGATCCTTGTGATAAATTCCCTCTTTATCCCCACCTTCCCCTAATCCTTCTGGTATCTCTGTTCTCATTGGTCCTGAGGAGTTTCTCTGCCCTGTATTCCCTGTGCTGTGGGCTCTTATCTGTAGCAGTGTGCATGATCCGATCTAATCTAATTCATAAGGTAGACTTGAGGTCATGAGGGGGGGCAAGGAAGAGAGCACAAAAGAAATAGAGGAGACAGTGTAAGATATGACAAGATAATAATAATTCATAAATTATCAAGGGTCCATGAGGGATGGGGGCATGGGGAGGGAGGGAAAAGAATGAGGAGCTGATACCAAGGATTTAAGTAGAAAGCAAAAGTTTTGAGAATGATGAGGGCAACAAATGTGCTTGACATAAATGTATGGATTATGATAAGAGTTGTATGAGCCCCCAATAAGATGATTTTTTAAAAAACCAGAGGAAAGTTATGCCAGAACAAAATCATACCCAATGTGAATGGGGGGTGGGTGGGTAGAGTGGAGACTCAAATGTCCATCTATAGACCATTGGACATCACCTCACAAAAGGGCCACAATGAAAGATGAGCCTGTCAGGGGGCATATAGCACTACAGAAATACAATGCACTCTCAAAGGGGCAAGTCCTCTAAACCGCTGGCTGGCTAAGAAGGTGAAGGTGGCCACAGGATTGGGCCAGCACATCATTCTCAAATGCCTGGAGCTTTGGGCTCCAAGAGAGTAGGGAAATGAGTGGTTTTCCATCTTTGGGCTCATTTTCCAGGGCATGCCTTGACTTCAGGAATATGTATGTAAAGAAGTCTGTTCAGGTTGGCAGGCCCCTGGCCCTGAGGCCCTGAACTCCTGAACCACTTGTGCTGCCTAAGAAGTTGTCCCCCTTCCCTTCAGTGGATGTTCCCCCAGAACGGAAGGCGTGCCCAATCTGTGCTTAAGGCCTGGAAAGAGGGGCGGAGCCAAACCACACAAATCCAGTTACAAGATGGGAGAATGAAGCATGAAGGAGACACAGGCCCCAAGTCAGAGAGAAATGCACAGGTCCCAGAGCAGGCGTCTGATGGATGTTGACAGGATCGGTGTATCTCATTCCCATGAGGGGTGCTCAGAGCTCTGCCCCAGGGAGCGACATGTCTTCTGGGCCCTTAATGCACAATCCCCTATGACAGTCTCCTCCTTAAGGAGGAGTCACCATCATGTAATATAATCGTGTCTTCTTCCCAATGTCCTACACAGCAATGAAAGCCCCACAGGTCAGAGACCAGCTCTTAACCGAATAGCCTCAGAAATTAATATACGAATAAATGCCTGGTAATCATCTCATACGTGAATGCATAAAAATGTTATACCACTTATATGTATTTATTCACTTTTACAATCATTCTCTAACTGACCTTAAACACACACACAAAAACAAAGCCTGGGTTAGAAAGAGATTTCATTATTCCCCCCGTTATAGCTGAGCAAATCTCAGAGAAGTCAGAGTTCTACCTAGAGTGACATTGCTTTTCCTCGGAGGCATAATTGGATTCCACATCTTTGAAAGCAGAACTAAGTGCAATCTCCAATCCATCACCCCCCCCCCACCCAAGAGACAAAATCAAATGAGAAACATCACCTCCTAACACAGAAGAGGAGCCAGGTAACCTTTGGTCTCATCCCCTGCCTGCATGGATCAGGAGAAGAAGAACTACTGCGGTACCAGGTCCCCCCACTCTGTCTGTCTGGGCACAGGTCCAGCTGCGGTGACTGCAGAGAATCATACCATCACAGGGAGGAAATGATAATAAAAGCTGACAGCCCGGCACCTGAACTGTTGTCAGCTGTGCCAGCAGCTAGAAGGCCATGCAGCTGTGTCATTCACTGTCCTGGCCCTGACTGTAAGAATTTGACCAACCCTAAAGCCATCAGGTGCTGTTCCCCAGGTTTCTTCTCTTCAAAGTGAAACAGCACACACGTTTTAACATGAACTCAAGACAGACCAATGACTGAGACAAATGCTAAGATGAAAAATAGAGGAAAACCTCTAGGACCTTTTAGGCAATGGTCTTTAAAGACACCACCAAAAGCATGAGCGTCAACAACAAGAAACGCCTCAAAATGACAATCTTTTGTGCATCAAAGGACATTACCAAGGAAGTAAAGAGTCCACAGAATAGAAGAAAATATGTGGGCCCATCGAGCAGGTAACCACTAATTTTCAGAATAAAGAACTCTTAAAATGTATTAATGAAGAGATTAGCAACCCCATTTTAAAATAGGCAATGGATTTGAATAGACATGCATCCAAAGAAAATATGCAAATGGCAAATAAAATCCATGAAAAGATGGCTCAGCATCATCAGCCATCAGGAAAGGAACCATTCCATAACTGCTAGAATGGCATGCGCACAAATGTGAGAACATCAGAAGATAAGAGATGTGGGTGAGGGCATAAGTGAGGAAACTGGTGGCCTCATACATTGCCAATGGGAATATAAAATAGCAACATTGCTATGAGTTTGAGGATTCTTAAAATCCATCGAGCATAGAAATAACACGCAATCCAATAATTCTACTCTTAGGTATGTGTCCAAAAGAATTGAAAGAATCAACTCAAACAGAGACATGTACATGAACATTCATTGCAGCATTAGTCACAATAGCCCAAACATGGAAACAACTCACCAGTCTACTATCAGACGAACAAATTGCATATACATGCAACTATTTGAATATTTATTCAACTAAAATGAGAAATTTCTGAAGCATACCACCATCCAGATGAATACTGAAAATATGCTGATAAATGAGACACAAGTCATTTTTGTGTAATTTCTCGCTTACAGTATATATGTATATATATCCAATGAGACAAAAGATTAGTGGCAAAGAGATATCAATGAAAAGTTATATTTTTTTAAAGTTTGAAAATAGGAACTTATGATCATTTGATTTTATCTTTTATAACTCAGTTTACTCACTCTTCTAGGAAGTAAAAATAAAGCACATCAAGATCAACAAATTTCTGTCCCGGTAAAAGGAGAACCATATTAGAAGTTCTGACTGCATCCTTCCTATTGGGCTTCCCATGGTTACTAGCTAGCGTGAGGCATAATCACTACCATGAAGTCATAGTCAGTAAAGGGCTTACCTTGGCTGAGTGGCTCCTACCCAGACCTGAGCACAGGCTTCAGTGTCTCTGGGGGGATGGGGCGGAAAGGGGGGTGTGGGAACAGGGGGGTTGAGCTATTATCAGTCCTGACCCAAGAAACACCGTGCAGAGTTTGGGAGGTCTCTATTGTGATGAGAGGAAGCCTCGTCCATTCCCCACATCTGACTGCAATGCCTGTGGAGAACACAGAAGACTCAGCATGTCACACAATGCCCACTTAAGTGCCCTGCCCTTAGAAACATAGCCCCTTGGTTTGTGAAAGGATAACAACTTCAGTCCTGGATTTGGGGCCTCTGCCCAATACCACCCCCAGTCAAGAAATTTTGATCTAACCACCTGGCATGGTTGCTGAAGGCAAAGTGGCTGCACAAGCAAATGTGGTGAAGAAAGCTGATGATGACTGGTTATCAAAAGAGACAGTATCTGAGGTCTTAAAGGCTTGAAATTAAACAAGTGACCATCTAGCAGAGAAACAATGAAGTCCACATGGAACAAGCGCACCAGTCTGTGCAATCATGCGCTATTGACGGATCAGGTAACAGGCCTCAGAAGACCACCCCCCCCCCGAAAAAAAAACAAAAACATATTGCTGAGAATGAGAGTGGTCAGAGCAGAGACCCCAAACTCTTCTGTAGACAACAGAATATCTCCTCACAGAAGGGTCACACGAGAGGAATGAATCAAGCAGGGTGCACGGATGAAACACACAATATTCCTCTGGTTCCTTGAGGCTTCCTCTTTCCCCACTGTCACGACCCCAGTCCTGCCTTTCAGGTCTGTCTGGACTGGAGCATATGCATTGGCACCAATAAGAGCTCACAACACACAGAATCCTGGTCAGATAAACTCCTCAGGAACATAAATGTGAGTAGTGATTCTAGAAGGGTAGGTGGAATGTGGTGGAGGAAGGGCAGAAGGGGGAACCCATTGCAATTAAGGACACATAACCATATCATAGCCCGCAGGGGGACAAAGAATAGAAACTGTGGGGGAAGGGAGACAGCAGTTGGTGTTAAGCTATGAAAACAATAATTTCTAATTAATCCCGGGGTCACAAGGGTGGGAGGGGGTAGGGAGTGAAAAAAGAGGAGCTGATACCAAGGGCTGAAATAGAAATAAATGTTTAGAAAATAATGATGGCAACATATGTACAATTATGTTTGATACAATTCATATACGGATTGTTGTAAGAACCGTAAGAACCCCCAGTAAAATTATTGAGAAAAAAAAACTTTGGGCCAGTTCGGTTGATTCCTGCAACATATGCTTGCACCATTCAGGTAATGGGTCTATGCGGTTGCTTCTGTGTTGCCCCACACCACCTCATGCAGCACCTTTACCTTTTTCCATGAGAAAATCTACTCATCCCAAGCAGGTTATGTGCCGGAGAGATGCAAGCGCGGCAGACATAACATCATATTACAGGGTATACAGGTCTCTGCATCGCCTGAGCGCCCATCTCTCCTCGCTCGCCTTCCTCTCAGCAAGAAGCGCGGTGGAGGCCCCGGTCACAGGCCCAACCCTTGCTCCGCCAGCTGCCGTGATGAGGAGCCCCAGCACCTGCAGCGCAGGGTGTCTCTGCTTCACGCTGGGCTCAAAACACAGCTGTGACCTTGCTCGACTGAAGAAAGACAGTGCAGAAGTACCAAATGGGCCACTCTGGGTCCTGTCTTCTGTCATTGAGAAGTGTCCATTTGGCACTTACTATTTAACACAAGTAAACCGATAGGTACTCCACCCTTCTAACGCCAAGTGGGGACCTGCTGAGATGCATTCATTGACCTTTCTCCATCAGTGTCTGGTCAGGATGATCTCTCAAACGATGTTTGTCATTATGATGAGTCATTTAGCATCCATTCCATGAGAACAAGGATGCCCCTGTATTTGCAGACCCTGGTGTAGTGCCTGATAATTGATATGTATCTTCCTATACAAAATGCAGTACCTGTCACTTAAGCCATGTTTATTGTCACTCCTCTCCCATCCACCCAGGTGTTCTCTCCTCACAGAACCTCCCTGATCCCCTCAGCTGCATTATAAACAACAGACCCAGGGATCGATCACTGCTCTCCATTTCTTTTCCTTCATGCCTCTCTCCAAGCCTGGTGCCCAAGCCTGGAGAAGGTCTATGGCTTGATCAAGAACCTAGAAAATATTATGCTGATACCTTGCACCCTTTTGAAAATTAGGTGTGTGGATGCAGACTGAGCTGGACTTGAGATATATTTTATCCAAAGTAGGATGCCTTTGCTGGGAAGCATGAACACTGGGCCATTTCTGCTGTCTGGATTATGGCATAAAGCTCCATCTTCAACCTGGAGATTGCGAGACTGAGTTTCAGCCTGGGGACATTGCCTACACATCACTCTTCCTTCAGAGGCTGGAGGAAAATGCAGACTGCCACCAGACAGCATCATACAGAAAAAAAGAAATCAACTAGGAAGAAGCTATTGGCTGGATCCAACTAATTACGCCATTCCACCGCATTCAGGACACAGACTTCTGCAGTAAATAAGCAATGGTCATGACCTGGATGGGCACATGTCAGCAACATGAGTTTGGGCCTCATGAGCCTTACCTGGAAAATTAATTTCGACTGTCATTTTATCAATATTAGTTTTGACTACCACAAAGATTGATTATCACCAATATTTCCATTTTCCTACTAATGAAAACTCAACAAATAGTGTTTCCTTCAAGCATAACTTAGTGACTCAGAACAGCCTGGGTTTCCATATAAACACCTAATAGGTATCCAAGGCTAAATCAGTTAATGACCAAACCTCCATGTCTGCATTAGAACACAGTGGGTGATGAGTTAGTATGGTAGTCTGAATTCTCTAGTTTCATACTTCCCAATAATCATTTCTATCAATCATTATATCAACAACAACAAGCATAAGAAATCAGTATAAACAAAGGAGAGTAAGAGCATAGACTCAATTCTTAACACAGTCAAGTTCAATATTTATCTATCTTATCTTACTCCTTGTCTAAACTGTTCTATTGAGACAAAATAAGGGATTAGGCCTTTGACAGCATAAAGCCAGAATCAGGCTTTCTCTCAGCCATTCTGATCTTCTATCAGCCATGTTCTGTATGCAGCAGTTTCTAAGAAATTCAAGGGGCAATTTCTACCCCCGAGTTCAAAGTATACATTAACATTCATTTTCATCATCTCAAACTGGGATAGCCAAAGACAACAACCAAACAAGAGAATCAAAACTTTAACTTCCCATGTTCTTTCTAGGAAACAGCCCAGTAAACTGTATGGCCACATCTGACCTCTGGTTAACCAAGGAAGAAACACTACCATGAGGCAGAAGTCAAAATAAACATTCACTCTCCATCTTTATGATTTGTTTCTCTAATATCACACTCCCAAGGTACCTTAAGTCCAATATTAGCCCATATGTCTGACATCAATCTATAAAGCCCTCTTTAGACTCACGAAACACATGCAATGACACTGAATGAAGGAAGATCACAGACCAGTGGCTGCGAAGTCTTATAGTTCAGTGGTGTAAGCATCTCCACTCTGGCAGGGGTGTCCATAAGCTCCCAGGACTCTGGCTGCATCAGGGTAGTTCCATGTGGCCTGTGTCCTGCCTCCAGTGAGCTATTTATCTCTTACTGCCTCCACCTGTGATCATCAAGCTTAGGCCTGATTGACAGGTTAAACTCAACCCCTTCACTCTTAATTCTCAAATTGACAACAGCTTATGTAACTACCACAGTTACTATGCATGCCATGTTGCCTTAATTGAAATGATGAGATAACATGTGTAAAGTCCCTTATTATGAGTAGGCCTCTGATGTTCTTCTCAATTCAAGGAATATTTGTTTCATAGTCACGGAGAACCACAAGTGCCTAAATATTCTTCAGTTCAATGTAACAAGTGGAAACATAAGGCCACACAGGTAACAGAAAGTGCCACGGTCACAAAGCTCTCAGATGTACTCCTTTTCTTCAACTAGTCTGCCATCTGGAGCAGCCAGTGCTGTGAAGTGTGACAGCACCAGAGGGGCCCCAGCAGGGGTTTCTCCAAGGCCACTTAACCAGAGCACATCTTCATCCTGCCTCCTTCACAGAAGGTCTGCAAAGGCTGTTAAGAAGAGTCTGAGAGGTCGCTGTTGTCGTGGTTTTGATTTGCGCTCCCCTGATGGGCACTTAGATATTTCTTAGATATTTGTATCGAGCCGAAAGAATGTCAAATGTTTGGAATGAAACTTAAAACAAAAAAGTTGGGCTGAGCCCCGGTGGCGCAGTGGTTGTGCGCAGGACTGCGACCCACTGGGATGAAGGTTCGATTCCAGCTCCATGGAGCAAAGGCTGGGCCTCCTACTCCCACGACCTGAGGGAAGTGATGCTCCCCACCCCCCCCAAAAAAAAAAAACCCAAAACAAAAAAAAAGTTTCAGACTATTCCTAGTTCACATTTTTGTTTTTAGTGGTTGAATATACATTTTAATTACCATAATCCCCATATGTTTTTTTTTAAGGAGCAAAATAGTGGCACTTGTAGTATATAATGTTTCTGTAAAGATACAAAGCATTTAGATTCTGAACAACTCATTATATTTCCTTAAGAATGCCCTAATTACATTGACCCAAGCCATGTACTTCTGTTTCAGCTGAGAACTATCTATGCTGTAAGTTTCTGCTGCAGGAAAGAACGGCTGAGGAGATGACTGATAAAGCAGGAGCCCACCATCAAAACTTCTTTGTCACCTATCAGTGTAGTAGTATAGTGATGACAATATCTGACCCAGCCCATTAAATCAGATCAAACAATAAGGGCAACCTAAATTGTATAACCATCTTTTGGGACGCTAGATACAACTCCTGGTGCCTGGAACTATGTAAGGCATTTTAATTGATTTCAGATTTAAATGGTTCCTCATCGTTAAAGGCTTAAGCAATCCAATACCCTCTTTGGGGTCAGGGTGAGTGGGGGTGGAAAGTTTTGGAATCCCTCACCAGGTGTTCTGTGATCCTCAGCTCCAAGCGTTACCATCACCCTACTCAAAGGTATTTTTATTAATCTCTATTACATATACATTACATTACAAGAGAAATTAACTGAAATTAACTTGCTCACAGTGCTATAGTAGGCATGTGGTTGGGCCAGAATATGAACTTGGGTCTGCATGACTTTGAAACCTATGTTCACTCCAATGATCTCATGCTATTTCTTGGAGCCTAGTGTGTGTTCCTCTGAATTCTACCTTCCAGAGAGAAAGGCAGTGAAAACAGGAGCAGGGAGTCCAGCTTCTTCTAATTAGCAACATCTAAGGATCTTTCTTACTCTGAGATGCAAAGACTACATACAATATAACTTTTCCACGGATGTGCTTGTGATCATCAAAACCCGTGACAAAAAAAAGAGTTGATGCTACACCTTGAAGATCTCTCTCTGCTTCCCAGTTGAAAGTGGTTATCTATCATAACTCAACAAAATATCAAATCCTTAAATGACTAAAGCATGTCCACCTCTATTGAAAAGGAGAATCAAATGTATAGCAATCATCACAAACTTTGTGGAAAGAGAGTTCTGGGGGTTCCGTTTGGGTCAGAGACACCATATGGACTTGAGTGGTGTCTTCTAAAATTCATATGTCAGGAAGTGGCGAAGGTGGCCTTATTTGGAAGCAGAATCTATTCCCTGGAGCCTTCGGAGAGAGCAAGGCCATGTCAACACTGACTTCTGGCTTTTAGCCACTTGGGTCCTGATCCAGTAAGAGACTGTTCCTAAAAGTCACTCAGACTGTAGTCTTTTGTTATGGAAGCCCTAGAAAATGAAGTCATTCCATAATAGAGAACCAGGAGCAAGTGACCCTTCCTGAAGCTGATCGCTGTAGTATTTCCTTTAGCAATGCTAATTTACATATTTCTGACAAAAGTCGTATAAGAAATTAAAGATACTCATTCCTGTAAGGGATCATCCATCCCCTTGTACAAACTCCAAGGAATTCTGGTGTTGTGGTGCCTTATGCTTTGGGTTGTCAGCAGTTTGAACCCATCAGTCAAGCCCAGGGAGAAAGAGGAGGCTGTTCCTACAGGGATTTACTGTCCGGGACACCAAAGGAGGCAGTTCCACTCAGTCCTAAAGAGTTGCTATGAATCGGAAATCACTTGGTGGCCCTCTCCTAAAGTCTTTCAAGTTTGGGCTGCCCTCTCCTAGAGTCTCTCAAGTCACAGCAGACAGCATGCTGGTCTCCAGAAGAGCCCATGGGATTTCTTTCTTTCTCCCCCTCACCCCAACATCTCTATAAATATCTGGAAGATATGTGTTATATAAGGATTAGCCTTGTGGATAATAAAGTAAGAGAGAACTAGTTAAAATAACCACCAGTGTTAATATTAATATTCGATTATGAAATCAATGATTAAAAACTTCCCAAGTCTAGGACTAGATGGTTAAAGTGACCAGATTTTAAGCAGGACACCATTGACTGGGGAAGGAAGGGGGATTCTTGATTAAAAAAGTGGTCTATATGGAGCAACAAAAATGTTCCTAGAACACAAAAATAGGGTTGTAATATATTTACTTTAATTTTAAAATGGTGTGGGACATTGTTAAATTGTTAGAAAGTGGGATGTCTGGTCACCTTATTCATGGATGAATTTTACCACAACATTCACAGGAGAATTAGCAATAATTTTTATCAGGCATTTAAAAAAAATAGAAGATGGAATAGTTTCTAACTCTCTCCATAAGCCCCCAATAACAGGGCCATTTAAAAGATATCATGAGAAAAGAAAATTACAAGCCAATAACCCTTATGAATAAAAAAAATTTCAACAAAAACTAAATGTCAACAACAAATAAACTTCAACAAACCTAATCCAAGATCACATTAAAAGAATTATACACCAAGACTGGGTGAGATTTATTCCAAGAATGAAAGAGTGAATGAAAATCAATCAATGTAATAGAGCACATTAATAAAACAATAAGAAAAAAATCTAATGGTCTCAATTGACACAGGAAAGGAATTTCTACTTCACAGTACCATTTCATGAATAAAATACTCAGAAAAAAAAAAACAGAAAGACAAGAGAAATTTTTCAAAATTACAAAGGGCATTTATGAAAAACAGCTAACATCATACTTAATGATGAATGTCTAAAAGATTCTCCATAATATATCAGGAGCATTTCCATTTTTACCATGGCTATTCAGTGTGTGCTGAATGGGCATTCTAGTCAGAATGATTACACAGGAAAAACAATAGAGTCCATCTAAACTTTAAAAGATGAAAGAAAACAATCTCTAATCACAAACGGCATAGTTATATAAATATATATATACATACATATATATACCAAGTAATAAAAAACTACCATAACTTATTAACAAAATCAACAAATTTCACAGTACCATCCATAAAAAATCATTTATGTTTCTATATATCAGTTACAAACAATCTAAAAAGGAAAATAAGAAAGTCATTTGCTGTTGTGAGGTGTCATTGACATAGATCACTCCCTTAATCCTTGCTATAGCTGAGCCCAATGCTGCAGTTAAATTTCAGAATATATGAAGAATTTCACAATAAAAACAATAACACGAAGCAAACAGCACAATTAAAAGATGAGCAAGGGACTTGATCAGGCATTTTTCCAAAGGAGCTATATAAATGTCCGATAAGCACATGAATAGCTTTAATTAACAGGAAATGCTAATAAAAACTACCAAAAGAAAAACAACTTTTAGAAAAGTATAGAAAAACTGCAACCCTCAGACACTGCTATTAGAATGTACAAGGGTAGAGTCGATGAAGAAAACAGCCTGGTGGTGCCTCAAAAATTTAAATTCAGAAGGACCATATAACCCAGCAATTTTACTTCTAGGTACCTAAAACTCAAGGTTGAAATCAAAGACTCAAACAAATACACGTGTGTCATTTTTTCAATAGCGCATTATTCATATGGAACAACCCACGTGTTCATAAACTGATGAGTAGGTAAGCAACACAGGATTTACCTATATTGTGCCATCTTACTCAGTCACAGAAGTGAATTACATTTCCTGCATGCTATTATATGAAATTATTGTGCAAATACTGAAGGAGGGAATGGTAGTGCAGTTTAATTCTCAGCACTAAAAAATTTTTTTTTCCTCAGCACTGTTTGTAGAAGACTGTAGATGACAGAAAAAGCACAGAATTCATCTGTAGGATCCTCATTTGGATTAAGTCTCTGGTGAATTCCCTCAGACCATTGATCAGGCATATGAATAGCTTTGATCTTATAGAGTCTTTGCAAAGAGGATATGCAGTCAGATTAAAATTTATTGTTTTCTATTTTCTTTTCAACTGAAGTTTTTCTGTTATATTTTGATATTGTGATTGGGGTTTTTGTGTATGTGTGTGATTGGGTTCTTGTTTTTCATTTTGTTTTTGTATATTTTTTATTTGAAATATAGCATAAATATATCTATAGAAAGAGTTACTAGATCAATAGTCTCTTGGGGTTATGGTAGGGGATATTGGGGGGAAATAGGAAACAAATAATACCAAGTATAAGAACTGTATGGTGTGTGAACTTGTTTGTCAATAAAACTTAAGATTTTTCAAAATAAAACACATTGTACAAAGTGAAAAAAGCTAGATACAATAAGAAAGCTAGTATATAATTCCATTTATATGCTAGCTATAAAACCCGAAACCTAAACCCACTGTCACTGAGTCTTTTTTAATCATAGTAGCCTATAGAGGGTATCCAAGAGTGCAAATTTTTTTTTTTTTTTTAATTAGGCATCACTGCCCTGGTGGTGGGAGTAGGAGGCCCAGCCTTTGCTCCTGGGAGCCGGAATTGAACCTCTGTCCCAGTGGGCCGCAGTCCCGCGCACAACCACTACGCCACCGGGGCTCAGCCCGCAAATTTTTTTTATAGAGTGCAAATCTTTACGAGACAAGATAGTCTTACTACAATATTTACTTACACTACTCACTGGAGTGATTGGTAGTTTTGAATCACCGTCCTTTCAGATAGCAGTCCAAAGCCTCATGCATGGGGCAAACAGAGCTCTTTCATGCTATTGAATTGGTTTCAACTCATCGTTTGCCATTATGCATCAGAACAAGATCAGCCCCCAGTCCTGCACTAACCTCACAATTATTCTTAGATTTGAGCCCATTGTTGCAGTCACTATATCAATCCATCTAGTTGAGGGTCTCCCTCTTTTTCACTTACCCTCCATTTTACAGAATATGATGTGTCTCCCCCACCCCCTCCAAGTCTGGTTTCTCCTGATAACATGTTCTAAGCATGAGACGCAAAGTATTGCCACCCTTACCGCTGAAGAGTTTTCTGGATGCACTTCCTCCAAGACAGAAGTATTTGTTCTTTCAGGTAGGCCATGGTATTTCAATATTCTTCTCCAGCACCATAATTCAAGTGGATTGTTTCTTCTTTGATCCTCCTTACTCAAAGTCCAACTTTCACATGCATACGAAGCTTTGAAAATACCATGGCTTGAATCCAGCACACCTTAATTCCCAAAGTAACCTCCTCGCTTTTTGATACTTCAGCGAGGTCTTGAACAGGAGATTTACCCTATGCAATGTGTCATTTGAGATCTTGACTGCTGCCTCCGTATGTATTTACGTATATACGTATATACGTGTATACATATATTACCTGTTGGTACAGTTGTGAGGATTTGGAGTTTCTTTAAATTGAGTTGAAATCCATACTTTAAACTATACTCTTTGATCTTCATCAAAAATCGCTTCAAGCTCTGCTCACTTTCAGCAAGAAAGTTTGTGTCATCTACAAATGAAAGATTTTCAGTAAGCCTCTCTCCGATTCCGAAGCCATGTTCTTCTTCCTATAATCCCCTCTCCATAATTATTTGCTCAGCATATGCATTGGACAAGTCTGCTCAGAGGATACAACTCTGATATAGACCTGCCTTGATTTTAAAGCAAATAGCATTCCCTTGTTCTGTTCACACAGCTGTCTCTGGATTCATAAACAGGTTCCGCGTGAGCACAGTTAATTATTCTAGATTTCCCATTCTTCTCATGGTTTATTATGACCTACACAATCCAAGGGTGTGGCATAATCAATAAGATACAGTAAACATCTTTCTGGTGCTCTCTGCCTTCAAGAAAATTCATCGGATGTCAGCAGTGATATCCTTTGTTCCACATTCTCTTCAGAACCCTTTCTGAATTTCTGGCAAGTCCCTGTCAATGTAATACTGCAAAGGTTGTTGGATGATCTTCAGCGAAATTTTACTTGCACTGCTGTCTGGCAGTATAACATCTATAGAGCAGGCACATTTGTAGAGGCAGAAAATAGATTAGATGTCACCTAAAGTGAAGGACGAGGTAGGGAGTTCTTATTTAATGGTATGGGATTTCTTTTTGTGATTATGAAAAATGCTTTAAAATTAATGCCACTGACTTGCATATACACTTAAAATGATTTAAACGGAGTAGTTTGATGTTATATATACATATAGATATATACATATAGGTATATATTTTTTAGGCATCACTGTCCTCAGGTGGTGGGAGTAGGAGACCCAGCCTTTGCTCCGTGGAGCTGGAATTGAACCTCCAACCCATTGGGCCACAGTCCTGCACACAACCACTATGCCACCAGGGCTCAGCCGATGCTGTATACATTTTAACAGAAAAAGTTTTTAAAATAAACCACTGTAATATATATGACAAGGAAATATAATAAAACAACCCAATTCTCTTGGGCCTCAAGAAAGCTTTGCCTACCCTATGTTGCCTATGTGAAGAACAACTGTTTAGCTGTCAAAGCTTAGCCTAAGCATTATCTCCTATCAGTAGCCTTTCATTATCTCCCCATTCCTTTAAGAGTTGAGCATGTCCCTTGACACTTCTCTCTATCTAGTGTCCATACTTGCTTAGATTGTGAAGAGACTTACCTTTATATTACATGACACCTTGCCCAATCGAGTTTAAGTTTCATAAGGGTTGGACAATGACTGACTCCTCTTGAATTCTTGAATCCTATCATAGAACTTGACTTCCAGTAAAAATTAATGATAACTGTACAGTCATTTAATCATTCATCAAACATATAGTAAAATTAAAGATATAAAAATATATTCCTAATATGTACCAGGCATGGCACTATGCCTGGGGAACAAGAAGACATGGTACAAGAAAAATTTTAAAGGAAAGAAAAACTCAAGGGATAGAAGAAGAACAGGAGTCTCAGAAACAAAAGGGAATGTTTATGCAGGTAGGTAATGATCTAATAATACAGACAAGACCCCCCCAAACTCCAAACACTGCTGTCAAGTCAAGTCTAATAACTCACAGAAACCCTGGAGATCAAAGCAGAACTACCCTATGAGTTCCTGTGACTCTAATGCTTTTTTCTCTTTCTTTTTAAAAATTATCCATTGGAATTTAATACATATTTCAGGGTCATTCCATAGGTCAATCATGTCAAGCAGAATTGTACAGTTGCTACCACAGTTTCCAAACATTCTTTTTCTGCAGGGTCTCCCTAACACAGTCTCCCTTTACCCCTCCCCCCAATGGTACTTCCATTCCCCCCCCCAAAAAAGTACTTATTTCACTTGATTTCCCTATAGGTTCATCAATCATGGGTTTCTTATACCAAAAAAGAGGACAGTATATAACATAATTTCAAAACGGTGTCCTCCAATGACATAACACCTCTGAGATTATATATATATATATATATATATATATATATATATATATATCCTCGTATGAAAATACAAAAACTAAATAAAACAATACAAGTCAAAAATACCCAAAAGTTTGGAAACAAGATCCAGTCCAGCCTGCATCATAGAGGAGAATCTACTGATTACATTGTAACTTATCAAGCCAGATTCCTGCCTTTGATTTTCTATACTCATCCCTCCCAAGCATTCAGTTTAATGACTACTTTCCTCCCCCTTCTCATTTTTAGATAGGGTTTAGATAGGAGTTCTCTGGAGAGACTGTAACTCTTAATGGAAATAGAAAACCTCATTGTTCTCCAGCAGAGCAGCCGGTGGTTTTGAACTGCTCATCTTGTATTTAGCAGTCCAATGCATAGCCCACGATCGTTAGTTCCTGAGGTTGAACTGGTTCCAATCTAGTTGATCCCAACTTCATAGCAACCCAATAGGACATAATAGAAATGCTCCCTGGGGTTTAGGAGACTTAACTCTTCGAAGGAACAGACAGCCTCATCTTTCTCACACAGAACAGATGGTGGATTTGAACCTAGAAGCAGGCCATCAGCATCCAATGCCTAACCCACAGCACCGCCTGGGTTCCTTTATTTCCTGATTTATTTCCTGATTATTTTCCTGATATTTCCTGTATTAAAATCTCTTACAATACTTGTGGATTCATTTACTTTTTCCTTGTGATTCTGTCAAATGTTGCTCTATGTTTCTGGCCCACAGGAAAGTTTGCATATCCTTGACCTGCCAAGTCCTGGAGGCTCAAGCCCTTCATAGTTCAATTCTATCACATGCCTCCCTTTGGCCACTTTCACACCTTTTGAATTTCTTTAGACAGACATGAGCCAGGTGCCAGTCTCTGTAGCCTGCAATGTCAAGCTTTCTGAGTGCTTCTCTTTATATAGCTTGAGGAAAGTATTCAAAAAATGGTCAGTATCAGGGAAAGGCAAAAATAGAACATTTCCATGTCTGAAAGACATGATGTCCATCTCACTCGGCTAGTCTAGCCTCTCCCTACACTGAGCAAAGTCTTCCTGTCCTTCACTGAAAAGTTCTAGCTGTGTTCGTTGGAAGCCTGCTTGTTGGGAGAGGCCCAGAGCCAAGAAATTTCAGGACTGTGTTCCTCATGATGTGGAACAAATACATTTGGAAAAATGGCTGGCAGGATTTATTGGAAGGGAGATAATTTACCACCCAGAGAGACTGACCACATTGTGCACATTGCTTGACTTTCTTCAGATGCCAGGGACAAAGCAGGGATTAGGAGACATTACAAGTCCCACCACAGATGTTGCTATATTACTGAGGACAGCAACAGTGACCTCGATTTGGTGTCAGATGATGTGATACTTTGTCTATGATTGTTTATGTAAAGATAACACACAAGGGTGACACACAAATTCGTGAAGCGTTCCATATTTTAAAAAAAAGAAATATAGACTTGAAAATGATCTATTAGCTTGTTACAAGAACTGAGAGATTCCCCCAATAAAATGATTTATTAAATTTAAAAATACTTTATATAAATAATTAGATGAATAACAGTGAGCACAAGGAAGAATGAAATGTTCTAGAATTGATTGTGGTGATAATTGTACAACTCTTCTTGATATCTGTGAATTATTTAGGTATATGACATGTGGATGAAGTGTCAATAAAACTTAAAATATATGAAAATTTTTAAAGAAATATAGACTTGAAATGAAAGAAGCAGGTTTACATTTAAATTATTTCTTTTGAATCAGCTCAACAAAGGTATAGAATCCAAACACGACATACAGGGCAATGAGTAAGGGTCTAATATGTTTTATCTCATTTAAGCTGCACAATAGTTCCGATTTCCAAATGAGTAAAGTGAGATCACACATCTGGTAACTGGATGTCAAAATATAAATCCATTTTGTCAAGCTTGAAACCTGCATTCCCTGTCTCTCATTCCAGGGTAAATACTCAGATCTGAAATGAGAATTCCACCTACACAAAGGGGCCCATGAAGCAAAGCAGTGTAGACAAATGCTTAGGGGCAGTGCAAAGTATCAAGTGGGAGGGGCGGAGGTCTAGGGAGAAGAGAGTCAACACTTACTGAATATTTGGTGCCACATGAACCCTCAGAAGACCCTTCTGATTCTAAGTCTGCAATGAAAGAGCTTCCCTCAGCAGGGACCTGCCATTGGCTTTGTATGGAGCACTCAACATTGAATAAAATTGCCATTAGGTTAGCAGAATTAGACTTCATAATCTATACTCCAAATGACAGCTGGACAAAACTGAGTTGGCACGGTGGTGTTGTGTTTACATGCTCACCTGCTAACCAGGTAACCAGTCGTTTGAATTCACCAGCCATCCACTGAAGAAAGACTTGGCAATCTCTTTCCCTAAAGATTTACAGTTCTTGAAACCACATGAGCCAATTGTACACTGTAATTGATTCCATGGCAATGGGTTTAATCTTTATGCTGACAAATAAAAAAAAGGAGACTAAATATCTGGGCCATGCATAGTCGCTCAGATAGAAAGACTCTGTCAGGAAGAAACAAAGCCTTGAGTATTCCCAGATGAGGTGTGTCTATATAAAAATCCCAAGAGAGGCTATACTCACATCATGAGGGTCAATTGTAGGACTACTGATAAAAATACACTGGATATAAAAATACATGAAATATAGACCTACACTGAAGAAAGAAGATTTCTTGTTAAGTGTCATGGCAACCCCTATGTCCCACAGAATGAATACTGCCTTGTCCAGTGTCATACAATTGTTGATATGCTTGAGTGCCTTGCTGCAGCCACTGTCGCTCCATCCTCTTCAGGGTTTTCTTTCCGTCCCCTCTCTAAATTACTCAGCATGATGTCAGTCTCCAGGGACTGATCTCTCAAGTCCAAGTATAAGAGACGAAACTGTGCTATCATCACTTTAAAAAAATACAATAAAACTTTTATTGGCATGTTATTCAAGTCTCATATAATTCAGCGGTTTAAAATATTTACAGAATTATGCAATCATCCCCCAAATCAATATTAAAACACTTTATTTTTGTACTCATTATTAACTCATCATTTCCCCCAGCCTGCCCTGCCATAACCCTAAGAGATTATTAATCTAGTCATGGTCTCTATAGATTTACCTATCCTAGATTTATATAAAGAAAATCATTACCCCCAAGCCCTCAGCAACAATACCAAAGTAACACACAGAAAAGTCTCAATCCAAAAGAAAGCAGAAAGTAATAGAAACTACAGCATGTAAAATGTATCAAAAGGGGAAACAATTGATACTAAATTTTAATCTAAGCATATCTGCCTAGATTGTGCCCGACTATCAACTGAAATAGTGTCTAATCCCTTTATCAGGTTATCCCTGCGTCTAAAGAGCATTTTGATTTTCTACCTGCAAGAGAGATTTGTTTCTTCTTCTGAAATTCATGGTACTTCTAATAGTCTTCACCAATACCAAAATTCATATGCATCAAATCTTCTCAGGTCTTTCTTATATGTTGTTTAGTGATTACATGCATTTGAGGTGATTGAAAATACCAAAGCTTGGGTCAGGTTCACCTCAGTCTTCAAAGTGACAGTTTTGTTCTTAAAATGCCACAGAGGTCTTGCCCAGCATATGGTCCCCATGCAATGCATTGTTGGACTTCCTGACTGCTGTTTTCAGAAGTTTGGGTTGTAAATCCAGGGAAAATGAAAACATTTAGCAACTTCAATCTTTTCTCTATTTATCATGTTATTACCTATTGGTCCAATCATGAGGACTTTATTTTTCTTTACAGTGAGTTGCAATCCATACTGAAGACTGCAATCCTTGATCTTCATCAGCAAATGCTTCAGATCTTCCTCACTGCCAGCAAGCGATGTTTTGTCATCGGCATATTGCAGGTTGTTAATAAGCCAGCTTCCCAAATCATTTGCTCAGTCTACAGATTTAATAAGTACAGGGAGAGGTTACAAAACCTGATGCACATTGTCCTGATTTTAAACCTTGCAGTGTCTCCTCATTCTGTTTGAACCACTGCCTCTTAGTTTATGTACAGGTTTCCCATGAGCACAATTTGGCACAATCAACAAAGTCCAAGTATACATCTTCCTGATATTCTCTTTCTGATCAGATTCATCTGATATCAATAATTACATCTTGTTCAAGCAAAGTCACTGCCATTGAGTCAATGCCAACTCAGAGCAGCCCTGTGAGAACAGGGCAGAAAGACCTCACTGGGTTCTCAAGACGATTACTCTCTACAGGAATAGAAAGCCTCATCTTTTTCCCATCATGAGGCTGGTGGTATTGAACTGCTGGCCTTGCAATTAGCAACCCAGTGCATTATGCCACCAAGCTTAAATCTCTCTCATAAAATACTAAATGCCTTTATTTCACCATCAAGCATCTGTATGAAATATATTCATCCCTCGTGACGGAAATTCCCTTCTCTCTATGAAAAGAGAGGCCCACTGGCCGAGAGAATCCCAAGCAATGTCCTATTGTGGAAGACTGGCTTTGACGTTTGACTATGAGTCATGTCCCATCAGCAAATGAAAGTCCCCAAAGCTTTGCTCCATCCACATCATTCAGTTTAACTTTAATTTGAGCAGGCAGGTCTTAAGTGCCTTCTAACTTGAAGCACTCCAAATCTCCATCCATTATTGCATCGAACGATGTTCTGTTGCAATTCAGAGGGTTTTCAGTGGCTAAGCTCTTGAAATGTACCACCTAGTCTACTCCGTTGACTGTTTTGGGTCTAACAGCCTTGTTAGACACATATTCATCATGGATGTCCCTGCTGATCTTGGACATCCTTGTAGCTTTCACCATCACAGCAACACAAGAGCCACTTGAGGATGACCAACAGGCGAGTTGGGAAACATTTAACAGTTGCTTTTAATATAAAGTGACCAGATTTTAAGCAGGACACTATTGACTGGGGGACAGCAGTTGGGTGGGGGGCAGGGGTGTTCTTGATAAAAAATTTGGTCTATATTGAGCAACAAAAAAATTCATAGAATGCAAAAATAGTATTGTAATATATTTATTTTAATTTTAAAATGCTGTGGGACATTGTTAAATTATTAAAAAGTGGGACATCTGGTCACTTTATTTTAATAGAATCCACTGAAACATAATAGGGCACAACCGTTTTCTTTCTTTCTTGTTTCAAAAGAAAAATACACCACACTGCTTACAGAATAAGCCTACGCTATTTCTCCTGATATCCAGGGTCCACCATAGCTTTTCAGCAATCTGTAGTAACGCTCCCTACCTGGTTTACTCCAATTCCAAGGTCAGCAAACTTTTGAGACAGAAGAACCAATCCTGTCCATCACAACAGTTTAAAGGTTAGTTGTGAGCCATAAATTAATTTTTTATAAACAAGTGATGGGCTGAGCCCTGGTGGCATCGTGGTTGAGTGCGGGACTGCAGCCCACTGGCTTGGCGGTTCAAGTCCAGCAGCAGCTCTCCAGGAACAAGCTTGGCCTCCCACTCCCATCAGAGGGCAGTGATGCAAAACAAAAATTGAATTGAAACCACCATTATCTGACAAATACCATTTGTTTTTTAATGTTAATGTAGCTCCAAAAATACATACCCAAAGTGCCGCATATTGCTTAAAAGCCACAATTTGCTGACCTCTGCTCAACTTCCTGGTTTTGTTTACATGTGTTCCTTTATACCTTTTGTACTCAAGGGCCTGCCTTTTTTACCTCTCAAAAGTTCATTTTATCTTCATGTCTCAGGGTCACTCCTTTTACAGGTGTCTTCTTAAGAGTTTTGTGAAAGTGGATTGAACTCTTTCAAAGTGGGTCTTCATCTTCTCTTCAGTCTCACAGCTCCATAGTTGTACCTCAATTACACTAGGAAAATCACCATCACCATCATCATTTGAGTCCATTCCACCTTTCCCCTCACTCTGTTCCTAACACAGACTAACCATTCCTCAGCGCAGGAACAAGGCCTCCATCATAGGAATCTCCTGCATCCTCTGGCAAAATACTTTATATTAATCATGGCCTCAAAATATTTAGTGAATGAGTTGGATAAATAAAAGTCATTGTGTTAGTCTGGGTAGACTAGAGAAACAAATCCATAGACACACATATGGATATAAGGGAAAGGTTTATAGACAAGAGGAATGGAACATTGAGAAAGCATCCCAACCCAGTCCAGTCCAAAGTCGTAAGTCCGATATTAGCCCATATGTCTGATACCAGTCTATAAAGTCACCTTCCAACTGACAAAGCATTTGCAATGACACCAGGACAATCACAGACTGGGGGGGTGCAGAGTCATGTGTGTCCAGCAACAGTGAAAACACCTCAACACTGGCAGATGTCTCCCTGTAGCCTTCCAAGCATCTCAGCACTGACAAGAGTCTCCACGTGGCTTCTATGGCCCCAGAGGTTTGACTCCATCAGGGCAAGTCCATGTGGCCTCTCCTCCAGCTTCTCCATTCTCCAGGAATCAGGATTGATCAGCATGCTGCCATCTTGTCTTCTCAGTTTTTCGTCTCTCAGAGACTCAGTCCAGTCTCCCTTCTCCAATTAGGAAATACCGTGAGATTTCCCAGAAATCTCAAGAAAAAGCCATGCCTACACATAGGTCTCATTGGCTACTCATTGGCTATCTCCAGATTGACAAGCTAGACTCCACCCCTAGACTCCCAATCATGAAATTGACACAAGTACATGACTGTCACAGTTGCTAATTAAGTAAATACTCTTTATGATGAGTGACTATAATGTGGACAGTAACATTTTTCTTTCTCAATATATTTCCTTCTGAAATTAATTTTTAAATTTATGGAATATTTCAAGAAAACAAATATTTGTGGAATATTTCATAAAACTGAAACTCATAAAAAAAATATTTTTGGGGGAAACCCTCAAGAATCAAATAGATGTAACTATTTTTCCAAAGCTGCTTTATATTTTTTGTTTTCTATTTTAAAGGGGGAAAAGGGATTTAAAAATGCAATTAAACATCTACTCCTTTTCCTCATAAGTAACTGTTCTTTCGAAGTAGATTTATTTGACTCTGCTTATTTTAAATTTTTTTGCTCTATATTTGTAATCATAATAAAAATACACTTAATGTCCTTTATAATTTTATCTGAATAATTGTGATGGGTAGGTTTGTTATACCAGCATGGCCACAGAAGATTGTTGGGTCTGTTGTGACAGCACAGCCAATGAACACACGGGATGAATAGAAGGGCAGAGAGAGGAAGGGCTCAGCGAGTCCCACCCTCTCTCTTGCTTTTGGATCTTTGGACCAGCTAGCTGGTTTGTTTGTCCTGTGCCTTGACCTTTAAGCAACACTACCTGTGGGACACCTAATCGTGGACTGTGGAGCTGTGAGTTGAGGTTCCTTCAAGTCCTACTTCGCCACACTCCTGGGATATACATCTTTTGAGCTGGGGATTGTTGGACTCTGTCATCTGTCTGACTGTTGGTGACCTGCTCTGCTGTTTGCTGCCTGTGATCAGATAGCCTGAAATGCTCTACAGAGGACTATTCAGCAGCCCTCAAGACTTGAAAGACTGCCAGTCTTCTAGCTGCCTCATGCAAGTGAGTTACACCGAGAAATCTGTACTGTTTTATAGATAGTTAACTGTTTCTTTCTTATCTTATATACCCTTCTCCCTATATAAATATATAAAGAGAATTACTAGTGTCCTGGTTTTATTTCTCTTGAGAACCTTTTCTGACACAATAGTATACTATTATGATTTTTAAACCTGTACTTTTAAATTCATCACTATATTTTTAATGAATTAATCTAAAACAACCAGATCAACTTACTTTGTATTAACTGTTGCTTAGTATTTAAAATCCTGGTAGAGTAGTGGGTCACACATTGGCCTGCTACTGCAAGGTTATCAGTTTGAAACCACCAGTTGCTCCAAGGTAGAAACACACGAGGGGGTGGGGCACTTGGACCTTGTCCTATAAGGTCACTATAGTTTAGTAAGGGGGATATATGTTCCAATGGATGGATGTGAACCACAGTTTTCATTTGGACCACAAACCTATTAAAGTACACATAAGTTTCTATTCCACCTACTAACTAGAATTTTCATTAGACAATACATCCTTTCATGCCAGTCTGCAAATAGTTTCTCTATTTAGTTACCTTTAATAGAGAAAAGAGGAATGGCATTTTATTGACAAAGCAACAACATTACCCATTTTAACCACTTTAAAATTTATAATTTAGTGACATTATTGCGTTCCCACAATGTTTCATAACTAATTCTAGAACATTCCATTACCCCAATGAGAAAACCATATTCATTAAACAGTCATTCCTGGTCCTCCCCATCCCCTGGCAATCACTAATGTTCTGTTTCTGTGGATTTTTCCATCCTGAACTTTTCATGTCCATGGAATTATATGCTATGTGGCCATTTGTATTTGGCTTCACCCACTTAGCATGTTTTTGGGGTTCATTCATGCTGTAGCTTGTATTAGTATTTCATTTTGGTTTATGGCTCAGTAGTATTCCACTGTATGGATGTATTGCATTTTCTTTATCCAGTCATCTGTTTATGGACATTTGAATTGTTTTAACTTTTTTGCTAATTTCTCTATAATGTATAGTAGTGAAAGGAATATTTGTGTATGTGTGTGTGTGTACAAATGTTTACATCAATATATGTGTATTTCTCCTGGAACTATAGCCAGGAAATAAAATACTGAGTCATTTACCACATGATATATTCCAGCAGAACTATATGATAGTTCTGAATTCCCCAGCTGTTCACCTAGTGACTAATAATATTGAATATCTTGTCTTATACTCATTGGTCATTTGTACATAGTCTTTTAATAAATACTTATTCAAGTCCTTTGTCCACTTTTTGTTGAGTGTTTTTTTTTTGTTGTAATAATTCTCTTTTTAAAAAATATCAGGACTAAATAAAGATTAAACACACACTAAGACACAAATAATGTGTAATTCACAATACATTTAACTAAAATATAGCTTAATGGAAAACTGTAGAGAGTTGTAACTGTTGTTTGGTTTTTGTATAAACAACCTGACTTCTACAACAGGATACTGATATTATACAAAAAGGAAATTTAAACCTGTATTTGAACTGGGGAGTATAAAGGAAGAGTTAAAGAAGCCATAAAATTGAAGCAGTGAGACCATGAACTCATGCACTCATTAAGTTGATTCCAACCCATAGTGGCTCTTGAAGTCAGGGTAGAACTGCCTCAAAATTGTAATAAACAGATGTGCACTTATATAAATATATTAATTCATGAAAAGAGAGGTCTTGGTTTATGTACATATATTCTTATGGCAAGACAAGGAAGTGGCCAAACTTTGGGCCTCTACTCAAACCGTCCTTCAATACATGAACACTGACACCTGGCATTATGTGATGCTCACCCTCCAGACACAAGTGCTGAAGATGTAATGGTTGCATACACAAATGTGGTGAAGAAAGCTGATAGTGCCCAGCTATCAAAGATATAGCACCTTCAACACTTGATGTTAAACAAGTGGCCATCTAACAGAGAAGCAACAAGCCCACATGGAAGAAGCATACCAGCATGTGTGATCATGAGGCGTCAATAGGATCAGGTAGTAAGCACTGGAACACATGAAACAAAACAAAAAATATTGTTGTGAATGAGGGGGCTCAGAATAGGCACCCCAAACTCATCTGTTTACAATAGAACAGTCCTTCACAGAAGGGTCACAAGGAAGGGATGAGTCAACCAGTTTGCAGTATAGCACCAATGAAACACAATATTCCTCTCTTTCTTTGAGGTTTCCCAAACCCCCAATATCATGACCCCAGTCCTGCCTTTCAGTCTGGCTATACTGAAGCAGAGACACTGGTACAGATAAGAGCTCATGACACATGGAATCCAAGTCAGATAAATCCCTCAGGAACAGAAATGGGAGCAGCGATACCAAAAAGAGTAAAGGGAAGATGGGGGATAAAGGAGGAACTGATCACAATGATCAATACATAATCCCTCACCCGCCAGGGAGATGAGAAACAAAAATGTGGGTGAAGGGAGACAACAGTTGGTGTAAGATACGAAAATATTAATAATTTATAATTTATCAAGGGATCATGAGGGAGGGGGAGAGAGGAGCTGATACCAAGGGCTCATATAGAATATACAACTATGAATGTTACAATTGATGTTTGAAACATCATAAGAGCTGTAAGAGGCTCAATAAAATTATTTAAGCAAACCAATAAAAAGAGATTGTAACTCATTGTGAGGGTAGAAGCGTTCTCTTCTCCTGTGGAGCGGTTGGTAGTTTTGAACTGCTGACCTTGTGATTAGCAGCCTACTGTGTAAGCACTACACCAGGGCTCCAATGAGTGACTATGACAGTGGTTCAGACAAGCACACTACAACAATCAGTCAAAGAATACAAGGTGAGCTTTCATATATCCGAATTTGGGCAGGGACAGCTGGAATTGGGGTAAAAGAAGAGATTCTAGAATTTAAAGAAGTTCTGGTCATGGTCTCAGGGAGAACAATGAGGCTTATTGCTTTAGGAAAGTCGTAGCAGCTTGGAAACCCTAAAAATGGTCACTACAAGTCAGTGATAGTGGGTTTGGTTGGGGGTTTATAGAAGCCCTGGTGGAACAGTGGTTAAGAACTCAACTACTAACAAGGTCAGTGGTTCATATCCGCCAGCCACTCTGTGGGAGAAGATGTAGCAGTCTGCTTTATTAAAATTATGGTCTTAGAAACAGTTTTCCTCTGTCCTAAATCACCATGCATACAAATCAACTAGAGAGCAGCAGGTGTGTGTATATATATATGTATGTATTTTTATTTATTTATTTATTTATTTATTTAATTATAATGAAGACCCCTCTGGGACAAGAGAGTATGGATGTAAGGGTGTAAGAAAGATGTTGGAATTTTATTTTTTTTAAGTGGGAGGGTAGGACATGATTAAATATCCTATGGAAATGTCCCACAAGTTGTGGAAATTCTGGCCTGATTTTTTAAATCATTTTATTGGGAGTTCATACAATTCTTATCACAATCCATACATCCATTCTTTGTGTCAAGCACATTTGTACATTTGTTGCCATCATCATTCTCAAAACATTTTCTTTCTACTTGAGCCCTTGGTATCAGCTCCTCTTTTCCCCCCATTCCCTGACCACCTCCCTCATGATCCCTTGATAATTTATAAATTATTATTATTTTGTCATGTTTCACACTGTCCAATGTCTCTCTTCACCCATTTTTCTGTTGTCCATCCCCCAGGGAGGGATTTATATGTAGACACTTGGTTCCCCCTTTCTACCTCCATCTTCCAGTCACCCTGCCAGTATTGCCACTCTCACCACTGGTCCTAAGGGGTTCATCTGTTCTGAATTCCCTGTATTTCCAGTTCCTATCTGTACCAGTGTACATCCACTGGTCTAGTTGGATTTGTAAGGTAGAATTTGGATAATGATAGTGGAGTGGGGAGCAGCAATGATGAAACAAACAACTTTCATTATTGTTATACTGCACTCTGAATGACTTGTCTCCTCCCCACTACCCTTCTGTAAGAGGATGTCCAGTTGCCTACAGATGGGCTTTGGGTCCCCACTCCCCCTCATTCACAATGATATAATTTTTTCTCTGATGCCTGATATCTGATATCACTGACACCTCATGATCACACAGGCTGGTATGTTTCTTCCATGTGGACTTGATTGCTTCTTGGCTAGATGGCCACTTGTTTATCTTCAAGCTGTTAAGTCTCCAGACACTGTATCTTTTGGTAGCCAGGCACCATCAGCTTTCTTCACCACATTTCCTTATGCACCCACTGCTTCTTCAGCAAACTTGTTGGGAAGGAAGCATCATGGAATCTGGCCTGATTTTTTTAAGACGATTCAAGAATAAATCTATATGAAGATTATTAAAATACAGTTGTCATTCAGGAAGAGCATCAACAATGAGGAGGAAAAGGTGAAGGCAGATGGTGTCATTCTGAGGAACATCAACCAAAAGCACAGAAAGTTCAACAAGGAAGTTGAACACCATATGAAGAAATGATGAGTGTAATGCCCCAGGATTCAAAGAAGCATTTGATATAGCCAACAGTACTGAATGATTCAATGAAATATGGTAGAGACACTATCAACTTTGTCAAATTACTAAATCAGCATTGCTCCTTTGAGGAAGACCAAGGGCAAATAATAGATTGCAATTTCATAGGTATATTTCTGTTGCATTGTCAAGATCTTTGTGACTCTGCTTAGATTTAAAGATGACTAACTATAATATTTTTGCAGCATCAAGATCAGCTGCTATTCATAAGGTTTTCACAGACTAATCCCTTTAGAAATAGATCATCATGTCCATCCTTTCTGGTCTTAGTCTAAAAGTTCCACTGAAAACTACTCAACATGTGTGACCCTACTGGTATTTGAAATACCAGTGGCATCCCTCCCAACAGCACAGCACCACATAACTACCACAAAAAAAGACAAACACATGAGTAGACAATCTACTTCTAAATGAATTCCCTTGTTGAAAAAAATTTGAATAGCTTTGGGAAATTGTCTGGTATAGTGCCGGAGATGAAACCCTTTGGATAGAAAACACTCAAAAAATAGTTAAGGAAGAGTTGCTTCATAAAAGTAGAGCCAACTTTTTAAAAGTCATCTCATAGGTGTCTCTTAAAGCTCTTATCACAGTCCATCCTTCCATCCATTGGGTCATGCACATTTGTACATATGTTACCATAACATTTTCAATATATTTTCTTTCTACTTGAGCCCTTGATATCAGTTCATTTCCCCCTTCCCAAGTCTCCCTTCCTCATTAGCCCTTGAAAATTTATTTTTTAAAGTTTCATGTCTTACACTGACCCCTGTCTCCTTTCATTCACTTTCTCTTACCCAAACCCCTGGGAAAGGGTTATATGTTGATCACTGTGATGGGTTCCCCCTTTCTCTCCCCACCTTTCCCTTACCCTCCTGGTATCGATAATCTTATTATTGGTCTTTTGTACAAAAGTCCATAATCAAGAATGAAGTGTAGGTGTTATTTTTGTGCCCCCCTTCTCCCACCCTCTACACACACACACACACACACACACACACACACACACACACACCTAGATCGTTCCTGTGACCCTGAGGTGGTATTGCCCACTTTGGAAACACAGATTTATAACAAGAAATTTGAAAGACAGCTTCCAGGTTAACTATCTAGAAGAGATCCATATTTGTGTTTATTCCAAAGAAAAGTGACCCGACGGGATATGGAAATTACCAAATAATATCATTAATAGCATATGCAAGTAAAATGTTACTGAAGATGATTGAAAAATGATTCCATCAATACATGGACAAGGAACCACCAGAAGCTAAAGCTGGATTCTGAAGAGGAATAGGGTATGATAAAGTTCAGTTTGGTAACTACTCTGAAGGCCTTTCGGTCTACCTATTAACTCTTAGTCATCCAGAAAATGGACCTAAATCTTGAGAGTATGCATAAGACCATTTACATAGAAAATTCTGGGGTCCTGTATATCAATTAGGTGGTCTACAGGGGAAGATATAGGCTTCTGGAGAGCTATTTGTCCTGTGGTAAGGGACTTGGCTATAGGGCAGCCAAAGTTCAACCTTCTAACGCACGCTGCCTAGGGCTGATCAGGTGTCATGATAGTTCTGGGTCTACATAATAGTGGTTCATCACTCCCAAAATTTTAACAATCTGAAAAATATTTTAGCACTTGAAATCTGATCACTGCAATCTTGAAAACATCATTGAACGTAATAGACTCCCTGTGAAACACAAACTTGATAGGTTGATTCTGGCCCATGGCCAGAAATCACAAAGATGGGTTTTGACAGCTGCTAGCTAGCTAGTTGTTGTGCCCCAGCGTGACCCATGAGCAGAGTTCTGATAGCTAGACTCCCATGTGACTCTTAATTATTGACATGGTTTTATTTCTGGAAACAGCCTTGTCACTTCTGCCAATTCCTGGCAACCAGCTTGTCACATTTTCTCATGCTACCAGGATAAAGGTGGCTGAAGTCAATTTGACTTCATGTGGCCACTTCTCAGCTTCTTAGTCTCTTGGGAGTTTCTTTCTAGTTGCAGTTGTTTGGGGGTCTGAAGCTTTCCTTTATCAAGAACTAACCATAATTTTGTGCAACCAATTTAAAAGTAGATGTTTTTGTTAGGTTGGATTTTCTAGAGAAGCAAGACTAGTGACACTCATATTCATATACAGAAAGACATTTATATCAAGAAAAATTGCTCACATAGATGTAGAAGCAGTTAAATCCAGTTGGTTCAAGTCTTTGTGTCAGATATTAAGCTAATAACTTTTCCTGACTCATTTGGCTGCCTAGGGCTGGGAACCCAGCAAGCTGGAAGATTACAGGCCACCGTAGGCAGAGTCAAATAAGCAGATCAGACGTTACAGCAGACTTCTAATAGCTCTCTAGGTGGTTGCCGGGGGCTGGGAAGCCAGAAAGCCAGAGACAAATATAACAAATACAGAATCCCCACCAACAAGGAGAGAGAGAGTTCTTCAAAGTATCTCTTCCTGGATATCAAATAGGTAACATCCCCTGGGAAGCATCATATCAGGCTCTCATATGAGTGAGAGGTTGCGCTCTGCCCATATCTTCTTATATGAGGGAGTACCCCAACCCCAGGGGGGGGCAGATAGAGGAAATACTTCTCTGAGCTTTTGTAGTATGTAGTATTCTTCACACTAGGCAACCATCTAGCAATTTGCTCTGAGTTAGTGCACCTATTGGCATCGCCTGGGAAGGTTTTCTCTACTCACTGTGACTTTTTTTATAAAAGCAGTTTCGCTTTTGTGATAGCTGATTTAAGAGAACAGCGTGCAGCTGTGAAATCTTGTTTCCTGCTCAGGAAAACGTCACAGAAATTATTGTGATGTTGAGTACAGCTTACAAGACAGCACTGGGGGGGAGGGGGGAATCAAGTGTATGAGTGGTTTTTCTTTCAAAAAAAAGGAGAAATGTCTATTGATAACAAACCTCCTGGACATCTGTCAACTTCCAAAACAGACAAAAATGCCAAAAAATTGCACTTGTGCTCGAAGATCAATGGAAGACTATTGAAAAGACGGGGAAATTGTCTGGACTATCTTGGAGCTCCATTTAATGACTTTTACTGTAACATTTCATAATGAGAAGGGTCACTGTGAAACTGGAGCCTTGGGTTCTACTGACCAAGAAAGAGTATAGGATGGAAACATGTTGTGCTTTGAAAGAACAGTCCTGAAGCAACCCAGATGTTTTTTCCAAGGTCATTATTGGTAACCAGACATGGCACTATTTTTACAACCCTGAAACCAAACATAAGTCAGCAGAAAGACAACATTGTCACCTCATCCAAAAAAGACTGGTCAAATGAAATCAAAGATCAAGATCAGCTTAGTTGTTTCAGGCTTCTTATGTGATGGGGAATGTGCATTTGGAGTTCGTTCCACCAGGTCAGACTGTTAAACAAGCTTTATATTTAGAGGTTCTGAAAAGATTGCCTAACAGTGTGCGATAAAAAGGCCTGATTTGTGGCAGATGGGGGACTGGTTTTACAACCACAACAATGCACCTACTCACACAACCATCTCAAGTGCTCCAGTTTTTGGCAAAAAACAGCAACTTTCTCTTGGCCCATGCACCTTAATCACCTGAGGGACAGGAAAGGATAGTGATTTGACATAGAAGAGGTGAAAAAAAAAGAGGAGGTGCTGTCACCAATTCAATCAGATGAGTTTGAAAATGTTTCCAAGAATTGAATAGGAGATTTAACAAATGTATCACGTTGTAATGGAGAATATTTTGAAGGTAATGAGGTTGCTTATTTTTTAAAATTAAATAGACAGTTTAAAAAAAAAACTCTGGTTTTTTTGGGTTACCCCTCATAGGAACAACCAAGTTGACGCGAAATCCAGCACACTGCTGTTGGCCAATTGATTTCTCTGTCTGCTCATCCCACCCCTCTCAAGTTTGGAGAAAGTTTCAGATTACCCAGCTCTCTCTCTCTCTCTCTCTCTCTCTCTCTCTCTCTCTCTCTCTCTCTCTCTCTCTCTCTGGCTGGGAGAGGATGGGGAGGGAGTGTGGTTCCTAATCCCTGGTTGCCACAAATGGTTACAAATTTGATTACTAACCAAAAGGTTGGGAGGTTGAGTCCACTCAGAGGTAAAGCAAAAAACGATGATTCACTTCTGAATGGTCACAGCCCATGAAAACTGCACCCAATTAGTTCTACTCTGACACACATGAGGATGACATGTCAGAAGTGGCTTGATTATAACTGGTTTGTTGTTATTTATTAATTCTTACTATTTCAGTGCACATATGTTAAATTCAGGTTTTAACTACTTAAAGAACCTGTCACCCATCTACTGACGTATTTTCATTTTTTAATAATCATATTTTTCATTTCAAAATGTCTAAAACATTATTTCTATTTGTTTTAGAGTCCTGTTAGATTCTTTCTCTCAAATCTGTCTGCTCATTTCACACATTGTCTTTATAATCTTAGTTTTTACTTATTTCATTGTATTGTATTAAAAATACTTGGGCTGAGCCCCGGTGGCATAGTGGTTGTGCACAGAACTGCGGCCCACTGGTTGGAGGTTCAAATCCAGCAGCGCTCTCCAGGAGCAAGACTGGGCCTCCTACTCCCACCACCAGGGGGCAGTGATGTCCCCCCCAAAAAATACTTATAAACTAGGTGTTTTTATTTTTTTTTTTTTGGTTTTTTTTGGGGGGGGAGCATCACTGCCCTCTGGTAGCAGGAGTAGGAGGCCCAGCCTTGCTGCTGGATTTGAACCTTCAACCCAGTGGGCCGCAGTCCCGAGCACAACCACTGTGCCACTGGGGCTCAGCCCTAAACTAGGTATTTTTTTTCCAATCATTTTATTAGGGGCTCATACATCGTTTTCACAATATATAAATAAGCATACTCGTCAAGCACCCTCACATGTCCACTTCTATTATTGTTCTCCAATCGTCCACCTTTTTCCCTTTAGCCCCTAGTATCGGATTATCCATTCCTTCCCCTCTTCCCCTGGTCTCTCCTCCCCTCCAACCCTCAATAGTTTATACATGGTTATTGTTCTGTCATATCGTACACTGCCCGACCTCTCCCCCAACCCACTCCTTTGATGCCCACCCTTCAAATAAGAGCTTGTGTATATATCCTTGCTGTTGGTTCCGTCTCTCTACCCCCGCTTCCCGCCACCCTTCCAGTATCTCCACTCTAACCATTGGCCCAAAGGGGCCCATCCATCCTGGTTTCCCCA